>JAGDQP010016731.1:1822-39984 GCA_022664845.1 Lepisma saccharinum
TTGGACACCCCTATCTCCTTTATTTGACTAGCCCAAAAGCTGAAAGTGGTTAGCCCAACCAGCCTAAATTGAGTTCTAACTGGCCCAAAGAAAATCTCGGCTGGCCCAAACATTTGGGGATCTAGCGTGAAGTTGGCCCCCCAAATTTTCAACACCTCTATCTCTTTTATTTGACTAGCCCAAAAGCTGACAGTTGCTAGCCCAGCCAGCCCAAATTGAGTTCTAACTGGCCCAAAGAAAATCTCGGCTGGCCGGAACATTTGGGGGGCTAGCGTGAAGTTGGCCCCCAAACTTTGGACACCTCTATCTCCTTTATTTGACTAGCTCAAAAGCTGAAAGTGGGTAGCCCAACCAGCCCAAATTGAGTTCAAACTGGCCCAAAAAAATCTCGGCTGGCCCAAACATTTGAGAGGCCAACTTCACACACGCGCTCTTATGGCATGAATTAAAGCGTATCTGTTTGTGCCATCTAAGTGTTCTTTAATAGCTTCCATTAATAAGCGAAAATAATATTCATATTGTTGCTGTCTATCGCTTTATTGTCGATAGCACCATTGTTTACATAGCTGTGGTAGACTAGGTTTGCCCTCAATCGCCCACCAATCACTAAGCGTGATTCGTGGATTTTTACGCTCGTAAATATGACTCCACCTCTCCTGCACCACCTTTCTGAACTTTTCATTCATTAATATGGAATCATTAAGGTACCAGACCGGATTATGTTTGAGGATTGAGTCGCTTGCATTTTAATGGTTAGTATTACCGACATATGATCTGAAAGGCTCATGTTCAATACGGTACACGTTCAATATTTTGAATTAGTGGAAATAAATCAGGGGTGCAATACCAGCGGTCAATTCGACTACGTGACTGCGCTGTAAAAAAGGTAAATCCTTCTTCCTTATTTTTCATGTGACGCCATATATCAACTAAATCAAAGGTCTGAGTTAAATCCTGTAGGGCCTAAGAAAAATTAAATGGGGGATGCATATCCTCTTTGTGTAAAACAGCGTTCCAATCTCCGCCGATCAATAATGATTTGGTACCTTGCTGTAAGGCCATTGCCACGTCAGTATTAAAGAAAGAAGACCTTTGGACAATTTTTGAAGAACCTGACGGTGCATAAACACTAGTAATTTGAGTATTAAGGAAGTTGCCACTGCTTATTCTTTCCGTTTCAATAAAGGATTTGAGCTTAAACAGGCAGTCCACTCGCGTCGTGATTCGGGAGCTCACCCCCGTTAAGGAAGGGGAAAGATGTAAATTGTAGTTATGAAATCTGTCATCTACGGTTTTCATTTCAGAAAACAATGCAATATGTATATTATTAACTTTGAGAAAATCCCTAAGTGCATCACCAAAACAGAAATCAAAAGTATTAAACATATGTACGAAACAAAAACCCACTTTGATGCATAATATATATAAATTAAGTGAAACACAAATTCTTGTTTATGTCTTGTAGTCTTTCGTATCTGAAAATGACGATTCACTATCACTACGCTTCTTACTAACTGGTTGAGAGAACGGTACTTTATTGAATCTTTTAGCTCTGGTACCAATGGTCACTGCGTCGAGTTCATTGTCAAAAGATGCAGAACGTTTTTGTGTGCTATGATTCCGACGTCGTTTATTACGTCGAGTAGATCGGTTTAAGGTCCTAACACAACGATCACTAAACGTATCTGAATCTGCCGTCTGGAGTTTTTCCGATGTTACCACACTGAGACTGTTTAAACTACCATGTAAGGTGGGGGGCTCTATCCCCGCCACTGCCTGCTCTTGGATCTCTGCGCCCATATCACTCTTGCCCAAAGGTGGGCTTGAAAGATTTTGATTATCCATGGGTTGTTGGCACTCTAAATTGTACTCTGCGTTCACTTACCTTAATCGTTTCTTGAGCACTGTTTGTTGTAATCTTACCCCGAGTGGCGTTTAGTTCAGCTGAGATGGTAGCAAGCTGTTCTTGTTCTGTTGTAGAAACTACCGATGCTGACTGTTAGAGGATCGGTAGTTGTAGAAACTACCGATCCTCTAACACTGAAACGACATTGACTGACATCCCACTTGAACCATGATTATCTTCGTCATTGGTTGTAGGTGAAACAGAATGAGACACCACAAAAGACACTTTAAATGGGTCATTTCGGATCGGAATCTTAGGGACTTGATTTTCTTTTGTCGTTTTCTGGGGAAGTAACGGCTGTTGCTTATGACCTACGATCGGAAATTGGCGATGTCAATTTTTTCACCACTCGCTACGTTGAAAGGAAGGCGTTGCCCTACTAAAGGAGTTTCACCCCCAATGACCATATGCGTGTTACGGGGTATCTTGCGCTGCGGGCACGTGTCAGACTTATGTTCTGGATGCAAACAAATGAAACACGTAGGTGTCTGCCTATAATAAGACACCTAAAGGCGTAGTCATTGTACTACATTTGAAGAATGAATGTCCTTTTGTAACTGCATCCGGACGTGTATATTCCGGCTCGGACCGGGTACACATGTCCGTCGGAGAATTGATCCTCGCGCACAAAGAGCACTTTACCATAGGGTTGCAAACTTTGAATCAAAATTTGTTGACTCAGTTCTGTTGGTACAGGATTTATATTTACAATTGTCAAGAAAACGTCTGCTTTTTCTATTGGTATTTTGTAATTAACATTGTTCACTGGAAAATTCGCCTCTCCTCCCGTAGCTTCCAACATTCGATTACACACAGTGTCGGAAATTGTCTTAATATAAACCTCTTTCCTGATTTGTATAATCTCGATCGAGATAACTTCATCTAACTGTAAATGAAACGTATTGGAAATCCATAAATGAATATCCACACTAGATAACTTTTCTGGCACTTCTTTGAAACTTAAATGGACGGTGTTAATTCCTTGTAATGACATTTCTTCAAACTTTCACTGTACACATCTATACTGCACAAATCCGCACTCAAACAAAGAAACTCCTTAACAGGAGCACAATACAATGGGAGGTCCCACTTAAACTGGTATTAGAAGTTCACCACCAACTGCAGTTACGTACACTCTACAGCTGTGCCGGCGGCGAAGCGAATCTCACTCTACCACATGCAAGACCAAGACACGACCTGCCTGCTCGCAAGTCAGCGAAGCCCGAAGGATATTCAATGTGCTTAATATTTTACTAGTTCTTTTTATCTTATGAATACTTTATCTGAAGTAATGGAACCTGTATATGCTGGAATTCGATAGTAAAAGTGCTGATTGTATCTTGTGTTACAGCCGTGGAGGCTGCTTCGTTGATTTTTCTCTCCCATTCCGGCCCATCAGATAATTGACAACATTAGTAAAAGATAGCAAGCTGAGAGCTGAAGGCCAGTAACTCCCACCAACCACCCCTGCTTCGGATCCATGTTGGAATCACTCACCTGGAGTCTGTTTGTGCAAATACATCTTACAGATCTCCCAGGATAATGGACCAGTCTTGTTCTCCTCTTAACCATATCCGTTTGTAACCGTTCTTAACCTTAAGGGGTAGGTCTTGGGAACTTTCTTTATGGCTTGGCACCAAAAATATCCAAGCCAAGATTGCGTGTCTGTGACTGTATCTAAAGTCTATAATTCCATACGAGACAAATAAATATTCTTATAGTAAATACCAATAATATTGTTCCCAATAAATTGCACAATAAACAGTAGTACTTTATATAGAAGAATACAATTAAACGTACAGTAAACTATAATGAAAAACAATAATGGTAGTAGAATATCAGTTAAAATAAAATTAAATGAATGAACTATAACAAAGTTGGTACCAATGACATCTTTCGTAATAAACGAATACTCTTCTAATAACTATATGGAACAATAGATCAACTTAATAAGGTCATTTTTAACTCTACATCTATTCCATAATTAATCTAGGATATCTCACATCCATCAACTTCATACGAGACCCAGATTTCCCATTAACACATATTAATTAACTCTATGACTTTTGGAACTCGCAAGTTCATCGCCGCAGTAACAAACGTTCTCCACTGGATTCTATCCTGGACAACATCAAGCCAGTTTTCATCATACATGTATAGTTTAATTAATATTGTGTGTTATAATTATAATAAAATGATAATAATAAAACTTGGAGCTTCCCAAAATAGAGTCTTCGCAATAAAGAGTCCCCTTTGCATAACAAACAAATCAAACTTAAAGCTTAAATAACTAAGGACAATGAAACCAAGACCCTGGATACAATCTGCATATATCCTGAAAATCATGAATACTTCATCATCTCCCACATCACCCCTTAAATAGGAACAAACTCAATTCCATCAACACACTTAAGTTAAAATACGACGACTTAAAAGTACTCATGATATATTACTACTACATACAGTTGATCGATAACCAGCCAAATTTAAACAACAAACTAAAACTCATAAAGGGTAAAATACAATAAAATTAATCTAGTATACTCCCAAATTAAATCGCATTTCCTCAGGCAAAGAATACAGGACACTCAAATTCCATAATTAATATGAGAATCAACTAGAATTAATATGAATCAACAGCCCCAAAGTATAAGGACCCATAATAATAATTATATCAGTAACAGCGAAGTAAGATATAAATAAAGGAATAAGACAAGAATAAATAATGCACCCCGATGTGAGATGGCCTCTCGACATTCTTAGACATCCCGAATAGCGATCCTCTTCCACTCCAAAAGATGGAGATGACACCACCCAATGATCGGTATCCATTTTATGTTAAAAGTAAACCAGTTCCATGAAACATCACTGTTAGAATATCCTCTGCACTTACAATCTAGGATAAATCTATAATTTAATTAAATCTAATTATGTACCTTAAAAGCATAAATAAACTTCATAACACTAACCCATAATCAGATAATATCCGTTGTCAGTTAGCAACAATTGATCTATTATTATTAAAATAATCTAGGAAGTTCTTAGATACCTTATTACATAAAAAAACTCAGAGTTTCAGACAGCGCATCATCTCGCAAAATGTTTTCATTTACGTCCCATAACGCTTCATACGCCAAGAATCTAGTTGGACATCCGTAAGCCAGATCGTGAAGTCTTTCATTGTATGGGCCGTGCTCAGAAAGAAACCGAGTCAGTTCCGCCTCTGGCCTGAGATGTTTCAGTTGTAACCCTTCAGTAACGTTCAGTAATAAATTCCAAACTCTTCTACCCTTGCCACAATTGTCCCAGTGATTCACCTTTCCCTAATCCTCACATCAAGTTGCTCTCTAGTTTGCAGAGAACTCCCAGTTAATAACTGAATCTTCCGAAGAATACCACCTTTCATGATATATGTTATACCCTGACTGATTATTTGCAGGCGAAGAGGGGGGAAAATCCCAGGACAACTTGCAAAGACTCAACGGGAATAGTTCTATACACTCCATTTAAACGAATCAACAGTTTTCTGTGAACTCGATCCATTCTTTCCGCGAAGGAGCTATTTTGAATCAGTCTATGTAACCATACGCTCGATCCATAGGTGGCTATAAAATCTAGAATGGTATTGTGGTAGAGTCTAATCGTCTTTGGGGGAAGCCTATAACGCATCAAAGCTAGCGTTATAACTTTATTGGCCGATATCGGAGACATTTCAACGACTTTAGTTATTTGTTCATTAAATTTTGAACCCTCTTCAATCTCTACTCTTAAATAGTTAATACTTCTAACTCTTCCAATAGGCATATATCATAAAGTATCACTGATGGATTTCGTATTAAATTACCATCCAACATCACATATTTAGTCTTACTAGTTAAAATTTCTAACTTATTCCTTAGGCACCACTCACTAAGCAACTTTGTAACTTGCACGAGTTTTTCTTCTAATACATTTCTCGAATCATTATTTACTATTACCACAAGGCCATCTTCATAAGCAACGAGGCCAAACACATTTTCATTTCCATCCAGTTCCAGCAAGCGAGACTCAAACAAGATATCCCAAAGAGCCGGTTCACACACGGATCCCTGTAGACAACCTTTCGTAGATGTTTTAGTCACATTTCCAAGTGGAGTCTCCAACGTTACTAATCTATGTTTGAAGTAATCCACAATGATATATCATAAATAATTTGGAATTGGGATACCTTTTAGGTTATTTAGAAGGGTTGGCCACCATATGTTATCGAACGCAACGGCTATGTCAAAGAATAATCCAGCTGTATACTTGTTTTCTATTCCAGATTCTTCCACGACATCACATAGCCGATTTATGGCGTCCTCTGTGGAGCGGCCCTTTCTGCATATTACTGCAGAACTGCATATTACTTCTCTTAGGTTTCTTCTCTTTTGCAAACTTGCGAATATTATTTTTTCAAGCATTTTCCCCAATATATTGAGCAGACAAATATGTCGATAGGACTCAGCTCTATCTTTGTCCGGACTTTTCAACAATATTATAAGTTTTGTTTTTTTCCAGCAACGTAGAAAAATAGCTTGACGGAAACATTCAATGTAAGTCCTTGCCAGATAAGGAACCATAGCTCCATAGCCAGAGATCCATAGCTTTTTCAAAGGTAAAATATAGCAGTGCAGTAAGATGGCATTACTTTAGGGGTTAGGTTATGTGTTGGTAAATGAGTGAAACTAACAATCTCGATAAGGAATAAGTTAGAAATTTCAACTAGTAAGACTAAATATGTGATGTTGAATGCTAATTTAATGCGAAATCCACCAGAGACTATATGATGGGACTATTGGAAGAGTTAGAAGTATTAATTGTTTAGGAGTAGAGATTTAAGAAGGTTTAAAATTTAATGAACAAATAACTAACGTCGTTGAAAAGTCTCTTAAATTTGTCAATAAAACTATAACGCACGTTGCCAGTTTGCCGCCCAGTTGGGCATCCGTCTCTAATTCAACGATGGCCTAACTGCAGTAATCCCTCCATGTCGGTTGCTACATTGATTCTATCCATTAGGTTGACTTTTTTTTACTTAAATGCCGACTTGGTGGACGCTACTTTTGAGCCAGCTCTTTGACAGCAGCAGCAACAAATACAGCATGTGGTCGACATTTTTCCTAACTGTGAGAATAAGCATTGTCTACATCGTCAAGATGTGGACGATAAAAGCAATACTTTGCCTAATAATTTTAACCTTATATACACCCACCTGTTCAATGGTTAATGCGACGTTTAATAATGATTGAAAAGATGAGAGAGGTATAAAAAAGACAGTCCCGAATGGGAAAGAAAATCAACGAAGCACTTTCCACAGTTATAACACAAGATACAATCAGCAATTCCAGTATCAAATTCCAGTCTATATTCATGTCTCTACTTCAATTAAGTCTTCATAACACAAAAGGAATAATAAAATACAATTGGAAAATTTACAAACAAAATTAATATAACAGTGTGAAGGAATTGGATGAAGACAGCAACTATGGTCAGTAACTTTCCGTCAAAAAGTTCAATATTCTCTTTTGGTGACCCGTTTAACAGGTGGGCAAATACAACCTTAAAAAACGTTTCCAGAATACGTTTGTTTATCGTCCACTTTTTGACGATGAAGACTACGTTGGCCCAAATTAAAAAAAAAACGTTGAAGAGGCAGTCATTTAGGTAATATACAACGTTAAAATTACGTTGTCGGACTAATGTTGTATCCACAGTTTTTCAACGTTTGTGTGTTACTGGGAACCCACTACATCGCCACTTTGCATGGCGAGTATTCAGAAATATGCTCCCTGTTCCACGAATATCAAGACATTCACACTGAATTGTTTGTTGTTAGTATCACACAGAGACAAAACATGACAAGCGGAAACTCCGGTGCTTGGAGTCATTCACACTGAATTGTTTGTTGTTAGTATCACACAGAGACAAAACATGACAACCGGAAACTCTAGTTCTTGAGGTCGTCGGTTCGGTTCCAGCTCATGAAGATTGTAGATACAGTAAAATTTCATTGTCTTCAGAATGAAGGTTGTGTTTGGGATTAGCAAAGTAGTAACAATATCTATTGCTTTGTACTGAAGCTGAAAGCGTTTTGAAGAACACTTTCAGAGAACTCTAGAAGCGAGATAGGGAAGAGAGAAATACGAATCGTGATAAGGTGAAACAAGAAATTAGCCTGGTTGATTTTTGCTCATCTCTCATGAAGAACAGGCCGAAATATTTAGAATTGTTACATGTAGACTTTCTTATTTCAAATATAAATGCATTGATGAAATAAGGATTCTCTATGAGCAAAGACTTCATGGTTGAGAACCAACATGAACTATAAGAGCTCAGAAGATAGTATATAAGGCATATTCATTATGCAGGAATCATAACAATAAAATATTCATCAATACGAACTTCTTCAGAAGACACTGCGAGGAATATGTTGAAGCTACGCAGCAGGTGGAACTAGTAAAACATTGGTTCAAAGTCAGATTGTGAAATCGGAATAAATAAACATCCCCATTAGTACACATAGAAAGACGTTGATCTCCCGTGGATAACGCCGTTGAATATCTGCCTCTTCAATGGTTTATTTAACTAGTATTGAAACATTTAGTCGTTGATACAACGTTGGAGATGCAGTCACTCAGAAATACCGTGAAACTTGCTCAAACCAGAATGCAAGAGATCAACAGTTTTGCGTTTACCGGACAAATTTCCGCTCTTTGCAATCTTGATTACATGTTTCTGCTTGACAAAATTTCGTTTTAGACTAGTTTTGACGTATTATCATCTTTATTGTATGCCAAATCACTTAAGAAATTTGCAATATTAATCACAGCAATGGAATTTTCACAAGGAGTGTTGACAAGAATAAGAATTGCAAAATACAGAGCTATTGTTCTTTTTACTAAACAAGTGGAAAGGAAGCAAATAACATGTTACCAGTCTAATACTTGATTGTGTATTATACATAGTTCACTTACGTATTTCAGAGAATGTATTATTGCAGCTTGTCAGTGTTAATTGAAAAAAAAAAACATTTGAAAATAAAGTGAGTCGACTGCCTATGAGGACCTTGAAGGCCTCACAATGATAACGTACGTAAATGCCAATGGTCAATATAGGTACATACGAGAAAGAATTGATCAGTCCAAACAATACAGTTTTGTACTTCAAAAAGTACCCGCCCGTTGGTGCAGGGTGAGTAATACGTTGGCAACACTAATAGTTGTACTACTACTACTACTGCAACAACAACTACTATTGCAACAACTACTACTGCTGCTACTAATACTACTTACTTACTTACTCACTCTATGGCTTACGGAACTCGCAAGTTCATCGCCGCAGTAACAAACGTTCTCCATAGGATTCTATCCTGAGCAAGATCAAGCCAGTTTTCATCACAAACACCTACTTCTCGAAGATCCCTTCTAATATTATCCTCCCAACGTCGTCTCGGTCTTCCTAACGGTATCTTTCCCTTCGATTTACCAACCCCGATGGCATATAACCTTCGTCGTGATGCTCACCTTATCGTCACGATTTCATTATTCTTACTACAACAACAACTACTACTACTACTTATGTAGCAACTAATACTACTATAGCTACTACGGTAAATATACTAGGTAGGCCTACAATGCTTTAAAACATTAAATCTAAATATTTTTATTTACAGCAATCCAAATTTAAATTTAAAAATCTTAAACTATTTTTTTTAAAAGAGATTGGAAATATAGAATGTGAAGTTAGAGACTAAATATCTACCTATATTTTTACGTATAATCTAATTTAAAGTGCTTTGAATTTTGCGATGTAAAGTTATTTTTGTTTTGTGATGTGATGTTGGGACAGCTGTTGTCTTATGTTTTAGTGTTGAGGTTTGCTGCTGTTATCACAACGATTCAAATATTTAATCAGTTTTGTACGCTTGAATGGTTTATTATTCTACTTGTATGATGACAGATGCTCCATCGGATTTTCTAATTAATATACTTCGACAAGCCACATCCTCTAAACAGGCTATTCGTATTTACGATTCTTGTTGAAAGTTTGAGAGGATCCTGCACAAATCTCCACTTGATGTTCATTTACTGGTTACTGCCTCTTTGCCCAATGGATTTCCTGATGATTTGACTGTGGAAGTTGTGGACTCCAGCAACTCTTATGTGATCGTGGACACCAATGATGATACTGAGATACCTTTACGTAGCACTCGGATAACATCTTCCGGTGGTGTTTTGAACTCTAGTGGCTACGCCTTATTACTCAAGAATTTAAATGAGGTTTCTTGTCCACATTGTGGCAAATGTTTCGTAAATACAAGATGACTCTCCATTCATATCGCCAAATCTCATCAGGAATCTTGTAGAGCAAGTGTCTCATTAACTAACGCTCCTGTTCTCCTTCGTGCTTCTTCTTCTAGTCTAATCCACAATAACAATTCAAATTTACTCGAGTCCTCGCTTTCTGAAATTAGGAAATTGCTAAGTAGATTAAAGTCTTCTATTCCTCTCCTTTGTCGAGTTCCCAAAGGTGCACGTCATGCAGTGGTGGACGCTCTCCATGAAGAAATTAGTCGGACGGTCAGTACAAATGATGTAAATGCCTGGATGGACATTTTCTTTTTCGTGTACCGCAACAGTCTGATCATATGACTGATCTCACTACTTGGGTTAAGCATTGTGTTTGTTGTTGGCTGGACAATCATTACGACGCCATTCCTTGCATTTTGCCCAAACTGCGTAAACTAGCTCATCTGCTAATTCAGTCAACATCAAGAGTGTTGAAAACAAGATGGTTGGTGGAGATGTTCGTGGTACGGTGCGCTTACTTACCTCCGACCACATAATGGCTACGCCAGACGCCAATATTTTGGCAGTCTTACGCCAAACGCATCCATCTCAATCTGGTTCTTTTATTATGTCGGATCCTCCAATGTCTGCATCCATAATGTCTCGAGTGTCCACCTCCGAACTCTTGAAGGCTATTAAATCTTTTCCTCCTGGATCCGCAGGTGAATTGGATGGTCTTCGTTCATCGATTCTAAAAGATCTTTTGCTTTGTAAGGAGGTGGAATTAAAGGATCAACTTCATTTTTATTACCTCTTCTGGAGAAGTACCTATTGAAGTTCGTCCAATTTTCTTTGGCGCCACGTTGATTGCCTTAAAGAAGAAGTGTGGAGGAATTCGTCCCATAGGGATCGGTAATATGTGGCGTCGTCTGACAGCAAAAGTTATATGTTTTAGAATTCGTGATTCCATTACCACTTTTCTTTCCGATCACCAACTAGGAGTGTGTTCCTTACGGTGCCGAGGCCGCTGTCCATATCGTAAAGATAGAATTTCTCAATGCTTTTAATTAATTATATCGCAATGCTATGTTGTAGGCGGTTTAAAAAAATCCTTGGATTTATCATTATTTATTTCTTCTCAACGCAGTGATCTCTTTGTGGGTCATAAAATTATCTTATCTCAACGTGGAGTCCAGCAGGGTGATCCACTCGTTCTCGCTCTTTTTGCAATTACTGTACAATATATCGTTATTTCAATAACCACCGAACTAAACTTATGGTATTTGGACGATTGCACTATCGCGGGCGATCCTGACCTAGCCCTTTCAACTTTACTTAACATTCGAGACTCATCATCAGAAATAGGCCTACATCTGAAATTTTCCAAATGTGAAGTTGGTTTTCTTAGTGTTCAGCAAGACCAGTCCGATGTTCTTTATTACAGATTCATGGAAGTGGCTCCTGGAATCGGCTTTTGACTTTTGTCTCAGCATTTCTTCTTGGCGCCGCAATCTCTACCGAATCTCTACCCAGTCTATTGATCGAGAAGATTTCTAAATTTGACATTTCCTATTCCCGCATGTCTTTGATCTCCGCACACTCGGCTTATTATCTCCTTCGTGCATCTTTTTCTATCTCCCGCTTAATGTATTTTTTGTGTTGTTCTCCATCTTGACGGGAAGGAACATTATTACAGAGGTATGATTGTGTTTTACAGATAGGCCTCGAATCTATCCTCAACTGTTCTCTGACTAGTAGCGCCTAGCTTCAGGCTACTTTGCCCATTCGTTCGGGTGAACTTGGCATTTGTCGGGCCATAGATTTGTCGATTCCGTTTCTCTTAGTATCTTTCCGTGGGTCTCGTTGTTTTGTTGAGTCTATCCTTCCTTCGGCTGTTTGCCTTGACCCCAACGCTGCTATTTAGGATTGCACAGCTCAATGGTCTAATTTAAGTGGTTTGGATTCTCCTTCTTGAGCCCCCTTACACACGCTCCAATTTGCTTCAGACATGTCGGAACACTTTTTTGCATGAAGGAAATCGGAAGAGTAGTGGAGCATTGTTTTAAATGGAGCTTTGTACACGTTCAGACAACGAGTTCTTCAGGTTTTTTGCCTGACAGTTGCCGGAAGGCTCCACTGGGCTTTCCGATTGTCTGAAGGCTGATCTTATTACAGAGGCAATGCAAAAGCAATGTGCACTTGCACACCTTCAGACTTGTATCAAACAATTTCGGCCCGGCATCAGTGTTTCCATCCCACTGTTTTATAATTAAATCTCCTGTTTCTTTGCATAACCACTGTTCTACTGTTAATTTTCTTATTTAAATAACATAAACTTTCGTATTATTAAAAGAAAATATAAAAATATATCGTGGTGTACCCCATAACGTAGAATTATTAACAGTTTTTATGTGATGTATAATGTTATAAGTGTTGATTTCCGTACTTGTCTCCCCAGCCTCTCATTCTTGCCTCTTGTTTCAACTTTTGCCACGAGACTTCCTTTTTCTTCGCTTGTCCAAGAGAATTATTGGGTAGCCATGATACGTTGAATATTGAGTAGTGCATGTACGCTGTAACCCAATCTCATGGAAGACAAAACAAAAGCAGTCAGACTTGTAAACAAAATCTTATGTGGACAACAGCATACAAAAATAATTATCTCAGTATCGCAGTCATTTGTTTGCGATAGACAGTTTAACCAAACAAGTACAACGATTGCTTTAACCCAACGAGTGAATTCTGTCTTCAGGTTTCCGTCCGACATGTCGGAAGTATGCGGATAATGTTGTGTTGATGAGGAAAGGGAGAAAGAGAGAGAGAGAGAAAGAGAGAGTTGATACAGTGTGTTCCATAACTCATGTTCCTTTTTTCTTTTCAATTTTGGAATAGAATGAATCCATGCTTTTCTCTGTAATTTTGCTGGCACGTGAGGAAGGGGTGGGTGGATGAGTATGTACAATTGAATATGATTAATTACAGATACATTGGACCAACATTTCATTCTCTTTCGAAAACTGCGAAAGCGATTTTCTCTTTTTTATTAGAGTGGGTTTCCCTCCTTTTTTGATTTTATTTCAGCCTTAACATTGTTTTCCATAAGCAGAAAATCACTTTCACAGTTTTTGCTACGGTATACAACGAAACGTTGACCAATATTTCTCTAATTAGCCGTATTGAAGTTTTACATACCTATCTCCCTCATGTGCTAGCGAAATTTCAGCGAAAACATGGATTCTTTCCAAACTTGAAAACGAAAAGGGAACAGGAGTTATGGAAAGCACTGGATGAAGAGAGAGAGGAAGAGAGAGAGAGAGAGAGAGAGAGAACTTAGAAAACAGAGAGAGAGAGACAGCAACACTGTCTCTTATTTTATCTTTCTTTCTGTCTCCCTCTTCCCTTCATCTCCATTCGCCTTCTTCGCGCGAAAGCCTTCCACTATGACGAGACACAGATGTTCCAAACCGGGTCGGATGAAAACCTGAAGTGCTTCAGGTGTTTGTAACAGCCTAGTTTGCTGTTCCATTTTCATTTTCTTCCCCTTTTATTTCTTTGTAATGTTCTGTTTCCTTTCGTGCTCTCCCTATATTTTTCTCTTTGTTTGGTTTTAGTCACGCTTTGGGTGTGTTTCGTTTTAGTTTTCCGTTTTGTTTTCTGTCTTTATCTATTCAGGTTTTCGTTAGTCACGAAGCATTCATTGATTTGGATTTAGTGCTTAATATTGATTGGATCCTAGTCAATGGTTGGAGTTGTGTTTCTTGCTGATTGGTGTGAATCAGCATTCTTCTCCGTTTGATGGGAGAACTGCTCCCCCCTCCATGTTAGTTTTAGTTCCATTTTTACCGACCCGAAGAACGGATGTGTGGGCTGTACCGTTGTTTGTATCTCCTGAGCCCTAACTACAAATTGGTAAATATACACACAAAATTTATCTAAATTGAAGAATATTCCGACATTTATTCGTCTATTTCGGTGGATTGTATTTCATGGTTGTGACCAGAATAAAATGCGATACGAGTACTAACAAGACTTTTCAACTCGATAAATTTATTTCGAAATTTACACTTCAATAAAATTATTATTTTGGTTTCAAAGATTATTTGTCGATATGGGTAATATGTGTTAAATTCAGTATGTGGCCGCTATTAACCGAATTCCTACATTTTAAGTATCGGGTCGTTCGATTCTAGTAATCAATTGCCAACTTTGGTCTCCCAGTTACCATTTATATTTAAAATTTCCGGTTAGCCATGTTAACAGCTACCATACATCACCGCAATTAGTCAAATTAACGACAATGTTTGTTCGACCATTTTTACATACCGTTTTTGATAATTTTGGACTTTAATTGTAAATTTAAAACTTCGAAATGATTATTTAATATTGGTTTCAACTACAGCCACTATTCTCCTTTTAATTGTCACATTTGTAACATTATTTTTGCATATTCCAATATTTACTCTAAGATTCATTTGTATAACGTTGTAATCATCTGTCATGACGTCACGCCTGCTTTAAGGCAAACTGGTTTCTTTCTTCAAGGTATGTTTTATGTAATAACTAAATTTCTGTATGAAATAATGTGATAAAACAATTTTCCAAATTAAACAGTAATGTTTCAGGACTATATCGTAAACATTTCAGCAAAATTTATTAATTATTATAGAAATTATGAACATTTATATCTGCGAAACCAACTTTCGTTTTCTCTTAATTAATTCATAATGTGTACAAGATAGAAGATACAAATTTGTTTGATTTCTACAACCCAAGCGTAATTCTGTTCTGATTTTAACGAAATTATTACCTCCGAAAGTGAATATTGTGAAACATCAGATTAATAAATTGAATTTTTTAAATCTTTATATTTCCTCAAAGACTTTGAGTTTCTTTTCAAAGAACATAGTTTATATAACCTCTCAATTAACTAGGTATTGCGTAAGGTATTTGTTGAGTAACCATATACAGTGTGTGATATGATTTGTGTTGTGCAGTGATTGAAATTGATCAACGTTTACCATGATAATCATCTAAATTAAACTACGAATAATTAAGTAAATTTTGAAAGCAATTGATACTAATTTCTTCTCTATTTCGGTTATCCTGGCGTCTTGAGAGATGCGTTTTAATTAGATTAGGTTTGGTTCATAAATCTGTAGGCCAGTGGTAGAATTCTTTCGTCAGCTGTGATGTGAAACATTGGTAAAAGAACTATATATTGAATTCTGCATATGCAGCGTTATGATATATGAAGTGACTCCATTAAGTGATATATGTGAAGAGATTATTTGCATTTGCGATAGATAACGACACGACGTTTAGGTTAGATTTTGACCGCCGTTCGTTGTGTTCGTCGTTTTTATTTCAGGAATTGCGATTCCAGACTACAGGTGTGGGCCCTACTAAGGTAAAGGTAATACATGGTCTTTTGCCACCCTGTAGTAAGTACTTCGGAGTGATTAAAGATGCAATTTGAGTCACACATGAATTGTTATGCGTATCATCGTATCAAATCATTCCCAAGTACAGATTTTCGTTTCTTTCTTTGACTATTGCTAATCTGAACCAGCTGGTACTTCAGAGTACGAACCGACGAGCTAATTAAAAAGATTGGAGGTGTCGCCTTATCGGTATTTCCTCCTTCGTATAACTTTACTGTCTTTTAGCCGCAATCACAAGGATCTGGAATCCTCTTTCCCAGATAATCTTAAATCTGGAAGACATTTCTGCACCGCTCGTCTGGGGTGTAGAAAATGTTTCGAGCTAGAGTGTAGTCAGATGTGTTGCGTGGGTACTCTAGGCTCCTGGCGACCCTATTTATATTCCTGGGTTGTGGTGTTACATGTTCTTCCTACAAAATGTCTGTAAGACAAATCGGATAATGTGTAAACAGCCTTAGACTTCAGTAGCTCTCAAGCTATTTGGAATGATCCAATTATCAAACACACCTAATCGATTCTATTACAGACTCCCGATTGTCTTGAAGATAAAGCCAGACTTCTTGCTACTTTTTAACCAGATTCTGTGGTTTGGCAGCAGGTCCTGCCTTCTCCTCCCCTTGGTCTCCATTTATCCAATGAAAAATGTTGTATTGCTGTTGCCTTACGTTTAGGAGCTGACGTCTGCGTGCCTCACCAAGGTGCGTTCGTCGATCAACGTAGCCTCCACGGTCTCTCTTGTGGACGCAGTGCTGGTAGACACAAGCGTCACGCCAGTGTCAATGACTTAATTCTTCGATCTCTTATTTCTGCTGACATACCTTCAGTGCGTGAACCATCTGGCTGTAGCCGTTCTGATGGTATGACACTATTGCTATGGAAAGGAGGAAGATCATCATTATTATGGGATTTTACTTGTGTCGATACTTTTGCCCTTTCGAATCTTCCTCATTAATCTTTACACACCAGTGGTGAACGGTGATACAAATAGGCTGCAATAGGAAAGCAGTGACGCGAGCATTGCCGGAAACAAGCCCAATGCGTCGTCCAACTTCCTTGATGAAATTGAAGCCCTCGGTTCTCCAAGTGCCGCTTGACTCGATTGCAAAGGCAATGAAGATGAATTTATCTAACAGGGTACTGTATTTTCTATTTTTTTCAACCTCTCGACGGGAAGCAGCACTACCAGCTCGCAAATATGAATGAGGAAGATTCGAGAAGGTAAACGTATCAACACAAGTAAAATCCCATAATAAAGATCTTCCTCTTTTCCAAAGCACTAGAGTAATACCGTCAAGGTCTCTTACCATAGCAACGGCTACATCTAGATGGTTCACGCACTGAAGGAACTTCATCTAAAATAAGCTAAACTATTTATTTAATTCACATTATTACTTGAAATTAATTGATAACAACTTATTTCATCGTTAGTAACAATGCATTAAATATTAATTGGAGTGTTTTGGGGTACATAAGGGGATATTTGCAAATTTTATAATTTTCACGAAATTTCGACGTGGCAACAAACCTTCGTGCCAAATTTCAGCATTCTAGGCCAACGGGAAGTGTCTTAAAAGCTCCTGGATGGACAGAAAGAAATTAGGAATTTTATATTTATGTAGAAGGTAATGAAGTGTGGTTATCCTTTCGAGAAAACTAATGTGAATTATTCATGTTATGGTAAATTTTGTAGCAAATGTTTATCACTTTCGAACGATATGCATTTCCATATCCCTTCGTGAATATGTTGTTTTATACGTTTTGAGTGCTGGCGCAAATGTGCCGATTGAGACATTTCTACGCTGATATTTGCTGCAAAACATTATACTCAATACATAGCATTTGTTAAAAAAATGTTCTAGTATATCTACTAAATACATTTTCATCTTGATGTGTAGGCTTCGACACTATTTCCATGAATTCTCGTTGTAATACAGTAATTTCATTTTTTTTCTTTGTCTCATCTATTTTTCGTCTGTTTCAAATTTCTATATAATCCAATAATTTGTATAAAATTTTGAAAAATTAGTTTACTGGAAATGATTTTACCAATTCCTTGAAACAAGGATTACATTAAGTCTATATATAACGTAATTATGTTTAAGACGTAAAGAAATCCATGCCTTTATTTAGAATGGATTCCCCCTTCCTCTTCTGTTTTAACTCAATTAACGTTGGTAAAATGAGTCATGATGGATTTTTTGTACCATCTCTCTGCCAACACGCGCCTGAGGTCTTTTGTTGTCTCTTCCTACACATGTGTATGCATGCATGAACAAGTGGGTTGTTGCGATTACAGTTGAGTGGACTGACTGATATCAATTCAATTTGACGCAGTCATTTTTTCTTCTCGCACAATTGAGCTGGTTTCCAACGTATCAAATAAACACATGAACAACGTTGAGTCTGGGAATACTATAAAAATAATTCCAATCTGCAATTTATTTTTGACTAGGTTGCGTCAAGGTGAACAATTTTCTATCTCTATGGTTGCTTTAAAGTACCCTAATAGCGGGAATCACAAGAGGGAGATAATTAATAGTAATAATAAAAATAATAATATTGCTAATTGGTTACATTTATTTTATTTGTAATTGAATTCTGAAAGGAACTTAATTTATAAATGAAAGCTAACAGGTCCAATATCACAATAAAGATAAGTTTCGATGAGATAAGCATACATATCTAATATAAGTAGTTAAAAGCCCTACGGCAAAAGAGCACAGACATAAGAGCACGAACAAGTAGGGCTGTTCCGATAATCTAGTAATCAATAACAATTCGATAAAATTTCAAAACCGTTTCGTCGATAAAGAATTTTAATTTTATTGAATTATAGAACATTCAAGACTCTCGAAGCATTCGCGGTACTCGAAATGTTCGACACACTGAAACTGTTCGAGGCACTCAAACTGTTCGAGGCACTCGAAGTGTTCAAGGCATTCGAAATGTTCGAAATATTCGACGAGTTCAAGAGTGTCGAATTGTTTGAAAACAGCAAATACTGAAACGTCTCAATATGATTGCATTTATCGACTCGTTTGAATATTTTGAAAAGTTCGGGATCATCGGAATGTTTGGAAGAAACAATACATTCGAGGTTATTATAGTTGCACATAATGTAGGGTATTCATTTTAAAAGTTGCCTCCCTTGAAATGAAGTGAGACAAACGTTTTCTTTTACCACAGTTCTTTAACACCAATGTTTATGTACAGGGCTTAAGTAGTCTGTCAGGAAAGAGAGAGGGGGGGGGGAAGAGAAAACATGCATCACCCGAACGGGATAGGAATCCATTACACCATTAGTCTACAAACCGTCACTTTACCGTTTGCGCCAACAACAGGGCAGGCAGAAAAAGGAGAATTTTACATCTGGTTTCGAGGGTTTAAATTAAATTGCTGGATGGAGACAGCTTCTGATGTAGGTAAGGAAGTTCGATTAGGCTGAAGACATCGAATTTCGGGTTTGTAAATTTATTATCCGGCACTCGAAACCCTTCGTGTATTTGAGATTGTCGAAATTTTAAGTAATATCTATACTTAGAGTATCACTGAAACAAACCTTGAGAATTTTGGATGCGAAGCTCCCTATTATAGATCGCGCTGTCTGTCCGTCCGTTTGTCTGTCTGTCTGTAACGTTCGACGATAACTTTCGAACGGACTGCCCGATTTTGATGGAACTTACTTTAAAATGTTACCTTTGCTTTCGTCACACACGTATTGTTTTTGCTTTGGCTTACGAGAAAGGGAACTCCCCCGAATCCAAGTATTTGTTCCTACTTTGAGCGTAGGCGTGTAAAAGCGACGATAACTTTCGAATGAATTGTCCGATTTTAATGGTCTAAATGGATGTGTCAAATTTCTGTTGGTTTTGATTACCCTACAACATCGAGGTTCCCCCAAATTCGGGTATGAAAGCTCCACTCCATTCAAAATTAGTTTCTGGATAAACATTTGCCTGGAGCCTCGAATTTGAGGAAAGGATGTTACCGATCAGCGTCCTTTGTGGAGCGGATTGTCAAAATGTTCGAGAGTCTCAAAATATTTGAAGTTTTGAAAGTGTCAGGGACTCGAAATGTTTGAGATTATCCAATTACTCAAGCATTTAAGTCTGCGTGGATTTATCGTGACATTTTAATAATTCGATGATTTTATTGAACTATTCCAAGTTGTCAAATAAATGAGCTTCTTTAGTTTGAAGAAATGGTTCGAATGTAAAGAAAAATTGAAACACCGAAAAGAGACCTACACGTAATATCTTTAAGAGTGAATTTACATTATCACAAAATATCGTTTTGTATATACGATGCCGAGCGGTTTGGGGGCCCACCAACCTCAGATTCAATGGGTACCTGGGAAAGTGGGGAGAAGGCGGCGACTGAAGCGTCGTGCCGATAACACCACCTTGATTTACGGCTGAGATCAAGAAAATGTGGAGCCTTAACTCCGCAACCCCTATATGCCTTCATGGCATGGTGCTAAGCACAAGGGAAAACTTTACCTTTACATATGACAGAAAAGAGACAAAAGGATGGAGGGGGTGAAGGGGAGAAAAATATAGGTGCTCTGACTGGGATTCAAACCCAGGACCGATTACATCAATGCGGTGGGCAGAAAAGAGGTATTGAGATACGTCTTGCGAAAGATTTAAAAAGGTGCTTTGGTCAATGTTTGAGGGAATATATAACTAGGCCTACACAAAACATTTATATATATTCCTATATAAAGCGTCGTCAGTAAAAGAGGGAAGCCATCGTTGAACTTTTTTCTTGGCTTCTGATTGGTCGATAGGTTTGTGATATGACAGTCCAGAAGGGCTGTGATTGGCTCCCCCTCTCTTGCCTGCTAACGGAAGTCTATTGGAAATTGTTATTGCAGACTTCACCGAAGGTTATTCGGGAATGTTCGTAGAGGCCGAAGTCTAGGTTTGATTGATATTTTAATGAAAGTGTAATAATTTGATTAATTATTGAATAAATCGAAGATTTCTTATATTTACAGCCATGTTGTTATACCACCCGTACCACCCTGCGTCGGCATTGTCGCCCGCGTTGATTGCCCGCCCTGCGCCCGCGAAACCCGGTATGAAACCGCCGTCGCCCGTATTGGTCGCGAAACCGCAAACTCCGATGTATAGCGCCGTGGTAGCTTATATGTATTATAAAAATATATTGAGGTATTAGATTTATTTTTAGGAGGGATCATCATTTTATTTCGACGGAGAATGGTTATACATTCGCCCTCATCGCACAGCACACAATTGATATGTTTTACACATAAAAGATTCATTGTACAATTAGTTTTTACTTCTATATCTTTCGATATTTCGGGTCACGATTTGCTCATGAGCAGAGTTTTCTTTGCAATGAGTCGACAAATAGTTATTCTTTGTATCGCAACTGTGGAGCTCAGAAGGAGGGAACAACTTGCTTCATACCTTAGTGATGACGAGGCGTGCTGAAACATGACCCGGCTTTTCTTGGAATTTCAGTGTGCATATGCTGTTCTAAAGGCAGATGTTTACAACAATTCTCTTTGATTGCGCTTGATTGACAGCGGCGCAAGTTGAATGGCATTTTTATTACTTTAAAAACGGTCGACACGAAGTGTTTCGTTGTTTTGCATCTGTGGTGCTCTGAAGAAGGGAACATATTTTATTCATGTTTTAGCCAAGATAGAACATGTTTCTTTTGATATTTGCTGCATAACAGGTGTTCGCAGGAATTTTTGTATGTTTGAAAGATTTTTATCTTCTGTATAATATTATTTTGTGTCTCGTATTAGAAGTTATGTTGCACAATATTGCACAATACTTACCATTTAACTTTTGCTGCCTTCTACTGCCTTCTGCTGCCTTCATTTTTTAACTTTTTGTATTATACATATTGAACCTTCTCAAAACTAATGTGTAATTATGAGATAAATATATTTCTGTAGGCTCTACCATTTTTGTTTTATTTCATGGATTTTATTGAAATAAAAGATTTGGTTTTACCTTTATACGATATATCTTTATTTAAATTTTTCTTTTGGTTTTATAATATTTTAAAGGGATTTTACAATCTCATCTTTTTTGAAGATTCGTAGTATGAAAAGTAGAAATGATATTTTTCCTCGCATACTGAAAGAAATAATAAATATTGTCCATTAATATTTAATAATAATTTGCTAGCACACTGA
Source organism: Lepisma saccharinum (assembly GCA_022664845.1). Taxonomy (NCBI): domain Eukaryota; kingdom Metazoa; phylum Arthropoda; class Insecta; order Zygentoma; family Lepismatidae; genus Lepisma; species Lepisma saccharinum. The sequence continues at coordinate 23,657 of JAGDQP010016731.1, forward strand.
ATATGAATTTCACTTAATCCTACCATCCATGAATCATTTAAATGTATTCGATTATTAAGAATATTGAAAAATGTGTTGGACTATTATTAGAATAACTTTTAATACTTCAATTAGATGTAAGTGTAATGTAAAAGCTATCATCAATATTTTCAGAAATCATTTTCGTTTTAAATGCAGTGTCACGCTTGATGTTCAAAATTGAAATGGGAACTTTTTCCCGTGCATATCTTTTAAGTCTACTTGAAGGGTATCAAAATATTTCTTTTCAACTTTAACATATTGTGGTTAATCAAACATAAAAAATTTCATTTTCCCGTAATAATAATCTTGAATTCCAATTTTTCGAACTGTTTTTCCATCAACAAGTTGGCCGTTTACAATATCAATACAAACATTTATTTCTGAAGGAATAAGATAATCAAGATTTGTGTGGAAGGGTGCTGGAACATTTAGAAACTTTGATTTATTTTTCGGATTCATGGGATAAAAATGATCTATCCGTGTATTCACTTTAGAAACATTACTAAATCCTAAAAAAAATTGTAAACCAGAACTCATCGCGAAAAGATATTCCCGTTTAGGACTTCGTTTATGAAAAATATAAAGTTTAACTCTACTTTCCTCATATTGAATAACAATAGGATTTTCTTCTTCTATTAGTACAGGATCATGCGTTGATCACGCGTTTAACACGAATCATTTCTACATCATGAAACTGTTTATTAAGAATACTACTTTCGTCAAATATATGTAAATTTTCTATCTCCTCATATTCCTTTCCCATTTGTTTAGGCAAACTCGTACGTATAATATCTAAAATCGAATGCATTGATTTGTAATATCCAGCTGGAAATTTTATATTCTACTATATTTTATCCCCAAATTGAATAACAAGTTGTTCTTCATTTTGAATCCACGGAATAGAAAGTCCACTTATACCTACCACCCAATTTCCCGTTAAATGAATTGGCTGACAAAGTTTCGTAGTATACGAACTTGTTTTATTTTGAAAAATATTATTACAAACATTTGACGGTAATCTAAAATAAAACTCATCGGCTTGTTCCTGAAACAGCATTTTCACGACTGAACTGATATTTGTTCAACGCAACTATTCATAGAAGAAGGATAACCGAACCATTTAACATAATTCCAGCCTTTTCTACGTTTTAATACTTTTTCAATTAAATAAGTTTTATGTTTACCTACAAATACTTTTTGTAATTCTTGTTGATAAAATAAATCTGCTATAAGTTCACTATTCCAATATCGAAATTTATAAGTCATTGGATTAATTTTAATACATTGATCCACTAAAAATATTTCACGAGACCATTTCGGTAAATATTCTTTTTCTAATTCATGTTTATATTTACTGACTCGAACATATTATCCCGCTTCAAATTTACATTTCTGATTAACTTTCTTTTGTTCCCCATATAATCTTTCCCAAATTACATTAAAATTAAAAATCATCTGTTTGCACACATGCATAGTGAATGGAAGAATGTTTCGTATGGTTACAACTTTTACAAGATCTTGCAAAATATCAATATAATGGTGAGCATTTACAAGAGTAAAGTATCCATATATAAGATATTTTCCTTCAAAATTCAAATATCGACGTTCTACGATAGCTGTTTCGATTTCAGAATGTGCACTATAAAGGCTCACTTGATATTTTTGCAAAACGCGTTTTACATGTTGATTATAAAATTCTGTTCCTAAATCAGTTTGACAATGAAGCAGAGGTAATTCTCTTTTACTGAATATTGCTTTTTCATCACAGGACTCGTTTTATTTTTAGCTGGAACACGAACGGCATATCGACTAAAAGCATCTATGCTACATAAAATATATTTCTATCCATAATAATATTTTGATACGTTTTGCGTATCTGCTAAATCCATTTGTACTAGTTCAATAGATGCATTAACATAATATTTTTACAGGGAAAATATTTACGTGCAGGAGCATGTAAAGTGTATTTATCTTGTGAAGCAAACAATTTTCTTACTTTTTTCTGAGAGAGACCAGTTTTGTTTTTAACTTGGAAATACTACCTATAGAATTTCAATCTGCATACGCATAATAAATTTTATGAAGTGACATATTTAAAACTTGTATTCTTTATAATTTTTAAATAATGAAGAGAATCGTTTCTTTATTCCTTGTGATGTCCTGGCTGTAAATACTCTTAATTTGTGAACATCTTTAGTATCTAAAACATAATGAGTACGATAGGCGGTACTCGATAGAACACACCTTAATATTCAGCCAGATTCCGAGATCTAACATACAATAAGCGCCTGGGGGCTGAAGACGTTGCTCCTAGCAATAGAGCATAGTGCTAGTATCTAGGTTCATATGCAGTAAATATCTGGGGACTTAGAAGTAAATATTTTGGAAAGAATCTCGGGAAATTGAATTGTGTAAGAAGTTCCTTATTATTACTAAATTGCATGTAAAATGAATGAGTTAGGCCACGAACACACGATCCTAATTCTGACTTAAGTTGATCCACTGATTAACTTACGACAACAAACACATTAATATAGATATGATCAATAGCAAGCAACTAAAGAGTTTTCAACTTACCTAACATTCAATGGATAGAAGACAGTCAGAGAACAGATCTAATAGTTTGTATTTGATGTATTATGCAATGTTCGTGCAGATCATACACACGAAGTAACATGATGAATCAACTTCTATATTCAACACTAAAGTACACAGAGCTGCGTCTGGGCAGCAGCACCAAGTCTATTCGTAAACGAACTGTTCAGTTACAATCGAGTGTTAGAGCGAGAGTTATACTGACGAAGTATCGAATGTTATGTTTTATATCAATCTTGATTTTGATGTTCGAATCAGAGTTCTCTTCTCCTCACAGAGCACCAATCACAATCGATTCGATCTTTGTATAGCTGAAAATTTTCACACTTCGTCCAGCTGACCAAGATGGACTATAGAATTGTCTATTCAGCTGAACTTTGTATTGGTAGCCTAAGTTCATATTTGGCCGGCCACGTAAACTTGTAATTTGAGTACTGACAAGTGAGTATTAAATTCGTAACTTTCTGATCTGTAAATGAAATATGATATTCATCTGCACCTGTCTCCTTCTTCATGAATGAAATCTAAATACAAATCCTTGTTGGATTATCTTTAACTAACAATAATAACATAGAATGATTAAAATACGAAGTATCTGTTCGTGCCCTGTTTCTTAAAATTAAACATATTTATATATTATTTTTACATAAGTTGTATAGCAGTATGTGCTTATACGACATTTCACGCAGTAGGAGGCAAATTTCAATCAGTAGGAGGAGGTTCATAGGCTGAAATTTGTATAAGGTGCTGATGACAGCAAAAAATAACATATTGTGTAGCATATTTGCTACATTTTTCCTATATGTATAAGGCAATTTACAGAATAATGAAAAAGAAAAAAAGTTTGGGGTAAATTATTTCCCTCGTTAGAAAATTATTCGATACACAATTTTTTGGTGGTTTTTAAACATTTTAGTCCTGTTTTTAAGTATATCTTTAATTTTTATTTAATTTTATTCTTGTTCATTAAGTAGGTCAAATAATGGCTTTTGAATCAATAATTCAACACTATATTATAAATTTTCACAATTTCCAAGTCACTTTTTAAGTTTTATCTTATCGATGGATTTTCATGGTTAAAACAGTTATCGTACATTCAAATTTTTATTAACACGAAACATCATGAGTTATGAAATGACACACGCATTTTCTGTGAAGACTTTTCGTTTTGAAAACTGTCGTCGTGAAACATTTTTTGTCTTTGTTCCGCTATGTGTAAACAAACACTTATCACTTAGTCACTCCTAACGCGGGCAAGTGAATGTTCTGTTGTCTGCACTCCACTCGTGCGGGTCAAAAGGAGAAAGCGAGCGAGGGATGCTTACGAGAGTTCTAGATAGACATCGTTCACAGGAAAAAGTGATGTCGCTTGGAAACTTATTTGGGAATTCACAAAGTGCGGAATGATATATGTACCAGTTACCTGTGTTAATGTTTGACAAGTGACACCCACATCCATTATGCACTGGGATATGTGAAATTACGTCTGTGTGCGTTCCAAATTAAGCTGTGATCGTTCATTGATACACATACAAAGTAGTGATGCCGTCTGTGAAATCCGCCATTAGATGTAAAATTTATTTTGGTGATTAGGTAATCCTCCTTACAATGTGATGTCCATTTCAGCTGTTCTGGTCATATCTAATTATCGGACATGAAACTTTTGGATAGTGAACATTCTAGCATGGGCTTCTTGGGGGAAAAGAAAAGGAAGTCCCATGGGAATGTCGTGATAGTACTAATATTGCAAGCTGTTGTCCAAGTTTATGGACGATAGGATATATGGGAGTTCTGTTGAAATAATTCGGATGACTTCATACTTCCAGGTTTGTGGCATGTAGCTCATCTTGATGTTCCTTTCTGATGTTGATTGACTTGGACTGGAGTCGAACTTCGAACCCACAATTAGTTGTTTAGAAGCTGCATCATTTCGTCAACTATATGCATGTTGTGTATTATTGTGTGTTTTTGGAAAAGGAAATCCTGAATCTAAAATAATTATTATATATTTGCAATAAAATATACATATATATATATATACAAAATTCTAAACTGACCTCACTTGAATGAGAAAATTTTAAAACTACGTAAAAAATAATATATATTAAAATCCTTGAAGTACTGATGAAAGAGAAACACAAGAATTAAAAAATTTCTTAGAAGGATAGTCAAAATCAATAGCAAGATTTCAAATCTGAACTATAACGTTGTAAACTTTTAATTGCCGTCAGTATTGACCATAAATTGAGTTGTTGTAATAAAAAATCAATTTCATTATAACTATTCACATATAGAAAGCCAACGCTCAAATATCAATATTCCTTACTTCAGGTGAAGTTCTCATGATCTTATTTAATGTACTATATAGCTATTATTTTCATGATAACTTGCGAGTCAGGGATTAAATATGTATGGTTGTCATAATCCTTGCCTATCGTTTCCCATGTCACTTATGCTCTTACAACTGTCTTACATTTGTTATAAAAATGTTTATTTTTATTGATATTTTATCAATAGAATTGAGACCAAAATTCAATACTATAAATTATACGCGAAGTCGTAATATTTGTGAACGGAAAGGAGAGAGAGAGAGAGAGAGAGAGAGAGAGAAGGAAATTGAGAGAAACAAAAAACAAAATGAGAGAAGTTATTATAGGGCGGAAGCGAGATGTTATTCCTCTTTGCGAGAGCTTTTCTAGATCGTCAAGGTCTTTCAGCATACGACACATTCAAAGATGGCTTCTGCGAGAGTAATGTGCAATAATCAGTACGTTTGTTGTTTTTCAGTGCAACGCTCTGCCTTGTGTACTGTAGCTGGCTCGTAATCTTCCGTGATGTATATGAAACTATGGAGAGAAAATTAATCGCATACCGAAGTTTGGCATCGCTTTGATGATAGTTATTGGGGATGATCACTTACATTTTCCTAGCGCCTTCACACGTAATATTACGTCACAGCACGTCACGTTAAGAGATGTTGTTTCCAATAATACGGGACGTATGTTTCAAGATCAAGGTCATGACTCCTACATTTGAATTTTAAAAACTGCAATGTATGTATGGGTAAGCTATGGGAATGAACTACTTTCTGAGAATTTTAAAGCTATGAATAAGACTTACATTATGCCCCAATGCTTGAAGTAGGCCTATTAAATAAAAGTACGAAGGTAACTTACTACACGTGAGTTTTAATTTTTTTAGCGTCTGAGTAACGGTCACTATGAATTTAGAAAGATGACAACTTATTGTGTGTCTAATTAACACTATGGTAGGGTATGAAGTATACAGAATCAGGTCAGCTTCAATAGTAAATGCATTTAAAAAAATACGTGCCGACATTTTTTTCAACATCGACGATATACAATTTGAATTGTGCCTTGGTTGTGACTGTTTGGCCGAACTTCAAGTTTATTTGAGCTTTTTGGCTAATAAAATCGAATCGAATTTCGCTGTCAATTTGGAATAAATTTTATAAGTATTGGATGTCGGAATTCGACGTAATTCCTTCATCCGTCGCCATAACTTTGACGTTTACTACACAACAACGGAGGAGTCGATCCAATTGTTCTTCATCTAAGGGAATTTAGTTTTCAATTTGATTTTAAATGTGTATTGCCTGATTGATTGAATTTACTTCTGTGATAAGGTTTATTTTTATAGTTTATTAATTTATATTTTCTACTTTTTGTAGGTAAGTTCCAAATCATATTCCACTCTATATTTTCATGAAGCTAACTGCAGGATAATTAAATTTAATGTTGAAGGGAAACAAAGGAAACACGCTGTTGGATGACGAAAAGTTATTGTAAGTGACTTAAATTAATTTTCTATTTTTTTTTCGGAGTGAATGTTTGGTATGGTCTCTGAAACTTAGGTCTCGGTCGCTACCTTTCCTTCTACTGTGAGTAAGTATAGGGTGAGTAATGTTAGTTGTTTTCAGCAAAAAGATATTTCAGATGATCACAAATTGTACACTTTATGTCCTTGAACCTCAATGTGTACGAAATATATAATGCTCTTTGCTGTTAAAGTCCGTTTAACCTGTACCGTACAAGTGCAGCTTCTAGCTTGCCGAATCACAGTAAAGTTTGTTAAAACCTTACCTCACAATCGTTGATAAATTGGACAAAAAATGGATCTGCTTTTGAAGCTGCACTATGTTATTAAATTTGGGAATTTCTTTTACTTCATCTGTTTTGTCTGGTTGTGTGAAACTAATTTTTGTTTGTAAACACAGTTCATGCTCTGGTCCTTTTTCTCTTATTTCGGAAGATCATTTACGTATCTTGTAAGCCAATCGCATAGATTTTTTCCACTCGGTATGAACATAATTTCGAAGTTGTACTGTAAAATAGATACTAGCAAACGTCCTATTTGGGAAGAACATTTTTGTACTTTCGTAAAAAAATACACAGGCGCGGCTATCACAAAAATATGAATCTGTGCCCTAGTAGGTAGCAATGGAAGTATTTAAAGCCATAGTTAAACTCAAAATTTATTGACGTGGATAGCTTTATTGAGTATCAATGGATGGAATTTCTTCGAAAAATACTGTATAGGCGTCCAATTTTCTTCTATGTTTGGTTATCGTTGATATTACAAAATTCTTTCACTGCATCTGCTGAATGGGATAATGAATCTACTTGTAACCTTAAATAATCCTTTTCACTATATGGTCTAAGAATTTTTGTGGACAAATTTCCTGTTTTAATTTGTTAAAACTTTCCGTATGTTCTGGTTTCCAATCGAACCTTGCATTTTCCCGGATTAATTGGTATAATGGATATGCCATTTCGCTGCAATTTTTGCAGTACCTTCGTGCATACGAGGTTAAGCTTAAAAATGATATTAACATTTTTTATGTATGTGGAATTTGAAAATTTTGTATAGTACCGATCATCTTTGGTGATAACGCTATACCGTTTTTCGAGAAAATGTGACCAAGGGTCAAAATCTGTTTTTCAAGAATAGCTACCTTCGGTACTGAAAATGTAAGACTAGTCTGACGCATAAAAAATAAAGACTTTAGAATTTTTGGCATTTCGTAACAATCATTTACAATTACAATTATATCGTCCAAATAGTCCAAATCCTCGCGTATTCTCACTAGCAGTCGATAGCGCACAGAAACCAGCGAAGAGTCTCTACTTGCTCACTAGAGAGAAAGTACGTCATCCCGAAGTTTCAGTCCCGAGCACCCGTCACCCGAGAGGCCGTTTTCCTTGGAGCGATCAAAAATGGGGGGACCCCCCGTTGGACCTACCCCAACATGTTCCGGGCAAAATTCCATGACAGGAACACCGTGGGGAAAAAATCCATGCCAGAATGCCCCCTAAAGGTGAGGTCACCGACCAGCCGAAAATGCAAGCACCCGTCCCTAGCCGCCCCGGAGATATTGCCCACTTAAACCTCCATACTGTCTATTCACTAATGCACAGAAAACAGAAAATTTTTGGATATCTGTCCTCGGGATAAATCCATGGATTCTGGGATAAATTTATCTAGTTGAATTTGAGCCCTGTTTCTTATCTTTATCACTTACGAAGATGTAGATTCGTCAATTACTGCGCCAGTTAATATGTGAAGCGATAGTTTTCTAAGGGACAATGATCAATAGCTAAATATACAGTATTAAGACAGTATAGTCTTACGATTTCGGAACAGGATCCAGCCGAATTAATTAAAGCAGGAGGAACGGCACTAAACAAAGAACAACATAAATTCTTAAGTGCTATATGGAGAAAGGAGGAGCTTCCAAAGGAATGGAAAACATCAATAATAGTTCCGATTTACAAAAAAGGCGATAAATCGGACTGTAATAAATACCGCGGAATCTCGTTACTTCCAACCTGTTACAAGGTATTAAGTAATATTCTGTTAACACGCCTAAGTGTATATAGATGAAATAATTGGAGATCACCAATGTGGATTTAGAAGAAATAGATCCACGTTGGACCAGATTTTTGCCTTCAGAGAAATTTTGGAGAAGAAATGGGAATACAATAAGACGGTTCATCAGCTGTTCATTGATTTTAAGAAAGCATATGATTCTATCAAATGGGAAAAGTTATACAGTATCCTGATAAGATTTGGAATTCCGAAAAAACTGATTCAACTAGTTAGGATGTGTCTCAACGACCCCATAAGCAGAGTACGGATAGGTAATAATATGTCAGATAATTTCAAGATTCGCAACGGAATGAATGAAACAAGGAGGTGCCTTGTCCCACCTACTGTTCAAGTTTGCGGTAGAATATGCGATTTTAAAAATTAAAGGGGACAAAAAGGGACTATCATTGAATAGTTTGAATCAACTGTTTGTATACGCGGGTGATATAGATTTAATAGGGGACGATATAGATGCACTACAAAGCAACACCGATCTCTTAGTAGAAGCGTGCGATGAGATAGGTCTACAGGTAAACATAGATAAAACAAAATACATGATAACAAGCCAAAGCACAGGGAATGAAGGAAATAAAAGCAGAAGAATTAGGGATGAGGTCATAGAGAAAGCAAACGAATTTAAATACTTGGGAGCATACGTAACAAGCAAAAATGAGGTCACGGAAGAAATAAAATGTCGCTTAGTATCGGGGAACGAATGTTTCTATTCAGTCCAGAAACGTCTAAGATCGCGATTAATATCAAGGAAATTGAAATTAAAAAATATACAGAACGGTTATTCGACCGGTAATACTTTACGGTTGCGAAAGTTGGAATACGACTCTAGCAGATGAACATAATTTACGTGTATTCGAAAATTAGGTTTTGAGAAAGATATACGGGTTGAAACGCTACGATGTGAGTTTAGAGTGGAGGAGACTGCATAATGAAGAACTCCACGGACTGTACGATTCACCCGATGTAAAAATAATGAAATCGCGACGACTAAGGTGGACAGGCCATGTAGCTCGGATGGGGCAAAAACGCAGATTATATTCTATCCTGGTTGGAAGGCCGGATGGAAAGAGGCCATTGGGAAGACCGAGACGATGTTGGGAGGACAACATCAGATGAGATCTTCGAGAGGTAAGTGTTCGTAATGAAAACTGGCTTGATATTGCCCAGGATAGAATCCAATGGCGAACGTTTGTTACTGCGGCGATGAACTTGCGAGTTCCATAAGTCATTGAGTTAGTTAGTTAGTTATAGTATAGATTAGTCATTCAGATTCGTGGTGAAAATATAGTACTTCTTAAAGCAGGTTAAGTGTTTCCTCATATTGCCAGCTCTCATACAGAATAGTGTGCCCCCAAACCACACTTCTTTCTCTATGATATGCGTGAGTCCGCAGACAGTTGAAAAAGCAATCAACAGAATAAAATCCAAAAACCCATTACCAACTTATTTAACCTGTCGATTACCACCTGCACTTTTCCTACCTTATGGAAAATTGTAAGAGTTCTTCCCCTCCCTAAGACAAAAGTTATCACCAGTGCCTCCGAACTATTAGCATTTTACCGTCTCTTTCCAAAGCCCTAGAAAATGTCGTAAGTGATCAAATTCGTTCTTACTTACAAACACATAGCCTTCTTGACCCTTTCAATCAGGTTTCCAGAAAGGTCGTAGTACCGCCACTGCTTTAGCTCATGTCACAAATGACATTCGTTATGCTCTTGACAATAGAAACATAAGAATTCTTACACTTCTTGATTTCAGTAAAGCTTTTCAATCTATAAATCACAACATTCTGATACGCAAATTATCGACGTTTTACAGCTTTTCAGACTCTTCTGTAAATTGGATTCAAAGTTATTTAACTGGCTGCTCGCAGTATGTATCCGTTTCTGGTATTGACTCCTCTTTGAGAACTCTTCATCATGGAGTACCTCAAGGTAGTGTACTCGGTCCTCTTCTCTTCTGCTTGTACATCAATGATTTGCCATCTGTATTACAGCATTGTAAATACCATCTTTATGCCGATGACTTTCAAGTATATATAACTTGTTCTCCAAGTGAGCTACCCACATATATTGATATATTGAATGAGGACTTACGAAGAATTGTTCAGTGATCAAATGATAACGGTCTGAAATTGAATCCATCTAAATCTCAATGTCTACGTATAGCTTCTAAAGCAATTCTTTCATCTCTTAACTCTTCTTCCTCTCCCAACGTCTTTCTAGATGGAATGATAATTCCTTCCTCGCACACCGTAAAAAAAATAGGTCTTATTTGTAATGAACATCTAACTTGGACGGAATACGTTAGTACTGTCTCTAAAAAGGCCTTTGCAACTTTACATTCTTTGAGCAGACTTAAACATTTTCTTCCCATCTCCCTTAAGAAAATGCTTGTTCAGGCCTTAGTAATGCCTCATTTGGATTATTGCAACGTAGTGCTTGCCAACCTGGATGATGTACACACGTACCGACTACAGCGCATTCAAAATGCTTCAGTGCATTTTATATTTAATCTTAAACATTATGATCATCTATCATCTTATTTCAATAGGCTGCAATGGTTAAAAGTCTCACAACGACTGGAGTGGCATTCTTTAGTGCTTCTATTTAAAATTCTACGCGATCGGCACCCTTCCTATCTTTTGCAACGTTTTAAGTTCCTAAGCGATCATCACAACCGTGACACTAGGTCTCGCGCAAACCTATTACTTTTTATTCCTCACCATAACTCATCCTTTTATTCGAAGTTCTATACAGTTTCTGTATCCCGTAAGTGGAACGGACTGCCAATTTCCATCAGAGACTCAACATCATTAACAAGTTTTAAATCTATGCTTTACAGCTACCTCTTAGAGCAACACAACTAAGATATGTTTGAATAGTATTCTCTCAAATCGTCAATTTATATCAAATAAATACTAGTATCTCTTTAGCTGTCAATGTAAATTTAATTGTAAGTCGATAATGTTAGATTATATAAATTCTCATGGTGCTCATGGCATTGCATTTATACCTATATTTTTCGTGTATGTGTGTGTATGTGTATGTGGTTAGTGAACTTTAGATTATCTAAAATCTGTAGTGTAGATAAGTTTTTGTTTTGTTTCCTCTCTTTTAGTTTTTGCTTTATTTTGTTTACATTTACGAATTTCGTTGTATTATAAATCTCTTCCATCTTATAGTAGTGTTTACCGAAACTGTTAATTACTCTCTTTGTATTCATGATTCAGTGGTAGAAAAGGCCGTAAGGGCCTTAACTTCGCCATGTAAAACAAGACGTAAATAAATAAATAAATAGTAGATTGAAGGAACCATAAACAATTCCAATAGAATACCTTTAATAACCGCAACTAATAGAAGGTATTGTAGAATACAAACCCATTAGAAGGTAATAAGAGCCAGAGTTTCCTCCAGGATTTTTAGTTTGTGGGTTGTAAAGTCAAAATTGGGTGTAAGTGAAGTTTTGTGCGGTTTTTATCGATTTTTGAGGTCTTATTAAATCTTCAAGCATCTTTGCAGGCCTTGCAGGCCCTAATGTTACTTTTCTCTTTTTTCTTTTTACTTCGGAAACTTAATTTTTGGTAAAACACCGCTCTATAGAAAAATAAACTAGAAACATTTTCTACAATTTATGTCCTTACAACATTTTTCGCCAGGTGAACAGTCTAGGCAGGAAAGTGCGTTGGATTAGACGAAATTTTTACTTGTCACTTAAAGCTGCTTGAATGGCCTCTAGCTGTATGAAAACTTTTCGTTCCCCAGTAGCATACAAACGTCGAAAAACGATGGACTCAACGTTAGTCCCCCTACGTAATATTAACGTTGTGCATGTACCTAAATGTCTGCCTGTTTAACGGGGTTTTCGACAATGAACAACTATTTTTAACGTTGTATTTGCCCGCCTGTTCAACGACACAAAAAACACGTTTTGCATTTGACCAAAAGAGAGCACTGAGTTTGTAAATTTTCCACTCGTTGGCAGTGGTAATCGAAGCTGGAAGTTTCCGCACTCGTGGCTCGTAGCTCTTCGCGCTAACAAATCACCAACGGATCAATGTAGCAAGTAACTACTATTTTACTATTCCTTTCATGTTACGAAAACTTTCTCTGAAGTAAAATTCATGTATAGGCTAGGTGACTATATTTTTCCAGTAATTCCAGGGATAATCGGAATAATTCAACTTCTTCCTTGTTGCAGCTGTAAATTCGACTATCTTCTCTGTCCCACACCACCACCACTACAAAAGAATACATTCTTAATACTTTTTATCTATACTCCTTGAATTTCGAGTTTAGAAATGAGCGTGTGTCAATCAGAAAAATATCTAATCTGATTTTAAAAAAGAGAAATAACGAAAATTGTACAGTGGAAGGATTTGGCGAAATAGAGAATACAAAAGTAGAGGACACCTGAAAAGAATAATGCCTGGTAGCCCTAGACAGAAGTCGTTGTCAAATGTTTCTTTCTAATAAACAGAATAAAATTTTTCGCAACATATTGATTCTTCGAACCGGGGAGACAAATAGCCGAAACTGCCCGGAAATCAGAAATGGTCACTCTAGTATAAGTTGGAATTCCACACTATATAGGATTGCTTATTGTATCTTGTCGTAGTTCGTTGATTTTTTTCTCTTCCTCCCGGCCTATAAGATATTTTATAATATTGCTAAAAGATGGCATCACTTTGAGGGTTATGGTAACATTGTGAGACTTCGTAACATCAAAGGAAAGTTATTAATAATTATGAGGATTTCTCGTGGCTAGCCGTTAGAGCTTCGAACAATCAAACGACGAATGTAGAAAGCTCCACATTCGAATCTCATTGCAGACCGGTAGAAAATTTACAAACGAAATCAATGTATCAACGTGAAATAAATAGATGAAGACAGCAACTGTGGTGAGTAATTCTCCGTCATGAAGTTCAATGTTCTCTTTTGGTCAAATGAAAAAGGTGGTTTTGAGCCGTTGAACAGGTGAGCGAATACAACGTTACAAAAACATTTCCAAAATACTCCACTTCTTCAAATTGAAATCTACGCTGATTCTAAACGTCGAATAAACCATTGAACAGACGGACATTTCGGTACATATACAACGTTAAAATTACGTAGCGGGACTAACGTTGAATACACTGTTTCTCAACGTTTGTGTGCTACTGGGGTAATCTGAACACCACTTTTATTTATTGTTAACAACTTTACTTTCTTTTTAAAATTTCAGTCATAGGGGAAAAGTATTTTAAAAATGTTATTTAAAATTGTTATAAAATAATTTATATTGTAACGAAACGTTTCAACCAGCACCCCTTATTTCGTAATCTATTAGTTTGCTTAAAAATCACGAAACATTTCAACTTTACTTTTGAGAGGACGAAATAGTTCGGCAAATTTAAGCGTGCTGCCCTATTCTCTACGGTCTAGTGGCAAAACCTGCAGTTTTCTTAAATAGCAACATGGGTCAAATAACAATCATTTGATAGCTCCTTTGATTCTATTTACAAAATTTTATTATTTTGGAATTTACCGAATACGTTGGAAGAAATAGCATTTCAAATTTTACTTAATATACATAGGAAATCAGTAAAGGAGAAGGTCTAAATATGGACTATGGTCCAAATACATACTAGTAGACGTTTTAGACTTCTATATGCTTGTGTAATACTGCTGACTAGTGACAAAAGTATGAAACAGTTCCCCAAGAACGATGGTGGTGGCGGAATTCAGTTAGCGACGAAGAGTTAGATGTGGTTGATTTATTTATATGTTGTGCCTGTTTTCAACAGTGGGAAAGTTCTATCAGGCATTTCTATTTCAGCTTTTGAAACACAATAAAACCAAGTATGACATTTTTATGAGGTAAGTTTTATTCCTGAGAAACAGCACTCGTAATCAGTATAGAAGAAAGCATAAATAATATTTCGTATTGACTTCTGTTGCGTAACGAGGCAACCTCTTTGAATGGTCTAAATATGGGCTACCTTGCCTACCTATATCCTTATTTTAAGAGTTTCCTTCTGTACTTTGGATTTCAAACCTAGTAAGTCCTTTTCATATTTCAGCAGTTCCTGTCATAAAAAACTTAGAAAACGATAACGGATAACTCATACTAAGAAACAATTATGGCTTCCTTGGAAAAGCAGGAATCTAGTAAATGCAAGAAGATATTATCTTTTAGTTAACAAGGAGCTGAACAATTTAAAAAAAAATGTTGTAAAAGAAATGAAGGAACTTTATAATTTACAAGACAAGAATCAGATTCAGAAGAATCCAGAACGATGTTTTCTGATCTAGATGATTGTGATCATGAAGATAGTCACTTTGATACGCCCGCTGCACAAGAAAAGGCAGATGATGAAGATACGAACTGTATATTCTGCGACAGGATATTCTCTGAACATACAGGGAGACATATGGGTTATATGTAGAGCTGTGCAACGAGCGGATTTCGAGCGCTCGAAATCCGAAGCCCAAAGCAGTCACGCTCGAAACGTGGGAGAACTGGAAAACATCCACTTCGAGCAACTTCGAGCGTGAATAGGTTTCGAGCGCTCGAAAAAAAATCGAGCGCTCGAATTGTTCGAGCGGAGTGTCTGCTCGAATTACGTCATCAGATTACATTTTTGTCTGTATCTTCCTGTAACTGGTTAAAGAAGGTTCAGTGTTGCCAACTAACCTAATAATAACAATGGGTTATCTAACAAAAACCTTTGAACTTGAATGGACTATATACGAAACCACGATGTTGAACCATATATACGATGATTGGTCAGAATAAGGTAGATTCACAATTTTCGACATACCTCAACGAAACTTCGCACAACTTTGTAATTTGACAAAATGAAGAGCATAGAGTACGTCCGAAACCAAAATTTGAAATATATATACGAGGGTTGGTCAAAATATCACAAATCCACAATTTTCAACATATCTCAACGAAACTTCGCACAACTTAGTAATTTGACAAGACGAAGAACATAGAGTACGTCCGAAACCAAAATTGAAATATATGTACGAGGGTTGGTCAAAATATAAATCCACAATTTTCAACATATCTCAACGAAACTTCGCACAAGTTAGTAATTTGACAAGACGCAGAACATAGAGTACGTCCGAAACCAAATTTTGAAATATATATACGAGGGTTGGTCAAAATATCACAAATCCACAATTTTCAACATATCTCAACGAAACTTAGCACAACTTAGTAATTTGACAAGACGAACAATATGGAGTACGTCCGAAACCAAAATTTCACCTATATATACGAGGGTTGGTCAAAATATCTCAAATTCACAATTTTCAACGGATTTCAACAAAATTTTCCACATCTTCCTAATATAATAAGACGAAGAACATAAGAGTACGTCCGAAACAAAAAAAATGACCCATATATATGAGGTTTGGTCAAAATATCGCAAATTCACAATTTTCAATATATCTCAACAAACTTTGCACAATTTACTAATTTGGCAAGACGAAGAACATAGAATACGCACGAAACCAAAATTTTGAAACATATATACGAGGGTTGGTCAAAATATCTCAAATCCACAATTTTTAATATTTCTCAATAGAACTTTGCACAATTTACTGATTTGATAAAACGAAGAACATAGAGTACGACCGAAACCAAAATTATGACCCATATATACGAGTTGATCAAAATATCTCAAATCTCAAAATATCTCAACAACCACATGAGCTTGAGAAAATACGCTACTTTCCACCTTACAAACGAAACAAAAGTGTAAAATGTCTCCCGGTTCTGATGGCGTATGATAACAAGCTTAATATTACTTTAAATCT
>JAGDQP010016732.1:0-38199 GCA_022664845.1 Lepisma saccharinum
AAAAGAACAGGCTAAAATTCGTGTCACATAAATTCACAGCTTTCTCGATGTTTACGCAAATAGAGCTAAGAAATATTTACTTAATCATATGTCGCCCGAATTTCATTTATGCTTTACAAATCCAGCGGAACGAAATACGCTGCCGGAGATTGACAGTGGTGCTGTCCTACTTGGAGGATCGATGCCCCCGAGGGCCTCTATCGGCGATGGCCTCGCGGTATCAGCCGCTACATTTTGGCGGTGGGCCGAAAACATATGCAGTTGATGAGAGATGTTATACCTTATAAAACTTGACGTTGACTGTCCCGCTGCACCTGGTCCGGAGAACTACAGCATATATCCAGCGCGAAAACGAAGAATGAGCTGATGGCTCCACAACTTGGGGTTGAGTTCCATCCAATAGGAAAGATTTCCAGGACAGCAGATGTCAGCTGTTACTAGCCTCGACTCTTTTCTCGTAAGAACACTAAGGAAAGCAATGATTTTTAAAGAGGCTACAAACCCTACATCCAGTGAAGATATTAACTTCTAAACTTGCCAGAATACGCTACCTAAACGCATAACATAGAAGAATATAAAAATTTTTAAATTAAAATAATACAGGAATAAAACAATAATTCCACTAGTGCATAATTACTAAGGTTGAAGGACACCCTCACGAATATTTTTTTTTTATAATTTCATCAACAATTTTTATGAGATGTTAGATAAATGTCTTTTCTTCTCACTTTTAAAGTTATTATTAATTAGTCAGTAACAGACGGCACTGACGCATGTTACAACATTGAGATTATTTTTTTAACTTATTTTTATTTGTTATACAGTATGAGCGGACATCCCTTCTATATTTAAGATTTTCGTACAGATACACAGAAATACCAGTAGTTAGTATTTGATAAACAGAACTGCATAGTACCTCCGACGTCTCATATTTAATATTCTAAGTTTGTCTAATGGGAGCAAGTATATGTTATTTTCTGTTGATGTGCAGCAGGAAACGAATGCAGGAGTTTTGGACCTTTTGAATAAGCATTTTGATTCTCTTACTCAAATTCGTACCGTACACAATATAACAAAAATCGAACCAATGGAATATCATCTTTTTAATAATAATTCATCAGATTTGGTTATTAATAGCTAAGCGCATCATTTGAATCAATGACTTTGGTTGTAATCTTTGCAAATAATCATAATATATTTTTTACCTTTCGCGCGAACACAACGAATTTATTTCTTCTATACAAAGATGATTTTTAGCATCGACATCGCATTTTTTTCTTCTTCTAAAATTTGATATTTGATATCTTCCAGCGCAAATTCAAAGTTTATATAAGGATGCCATTGTGGTTGAGGAGTCTCTTAATAACTATGTCAGACAGGTAAGGTAGTTCATTTTTAATAAATACTTAGGAATTAAGTCATAAACAACTTGGGATATTCTAAATCAGTGTTTTTCAAACTTAATTACTTACGGACCGGTAAGGAATAGGGAAAAAACTTTCAAGGACCGGAAATATGCTAGTATCTTATAGGTTTATATGACGTTCAAAATATGCCAGAACGTCTACAAATTTTAGTTGTTTTGGAAAAGAAATATGAAGATTAACCTCAATTTTGAGCTTTCGAAATCTAATAAATAAGTGGCAAATAACTCAATGTATTAATCTGCCAAAAACCGGTACACATAGTTTTGCGGACCGGTACCGGTCTGTAGACTGGCGGTTGAGAAACAATGATCTAATATATTTATGTCTTTAAGAGGATATCAGGGCTAATTCTAAAAACGTCATACGTTTCTCTCTCTCTCTCTCTCTCTCACACACACACACACACACACACAAACACCCATATATATTGACTTGAAAACATCGTTGAGTATATGTGAATTCTCCGCAGTTTCATACTCCTTATTTAATCTGGATGGATCAATGAAGCTGTCCTCAAATAAATCTAAACTAATTAAGATCTGGAAGAGTTTGGGCCTGAAATGTTGATACTAGTCCACAAACTTCTTTGCCTAATCAATTGGAGGGTTCAAACATAGCGAAGCATCTGAAAACAAAATCCTACAATGTCACTGTTCTTAATGCAATGGCAGAGCTTCAATCGATGAAACAATCAGTACAAGTAAAAACATGTAACGATCTATATTTGGTATTTACCAATAACACCGTGGAACGCTCTTTTAAAATATGATGAAACATTCTTGGCATTTGACACATAACTTGAAAACTCTCTTAACACTGCCATGTGAAATAAAAGAGCAGGTGAATTAACGCACATCGAGTTGAAGATAACTAACTCCATAAATATTCAAAATATACAGATGAAGACCTTACTTTCTCCCATAAAAACGACCCTATTTTCTGACAGCCTATCTGGCAGATAAAGCTGTGTTGTACGCATGCAATATTGAGTAAAACCTAACCGTTACCTGGCGAACTGAAGCTAAATCGTCTTTAGAAGGTGATGTAAGTGAAGCTGAAAGTAGTCATGAAGAGGCAGACGTTAAAATAATACTGCACCTCCTTTTTGCCTCCCGAAAAGGGGCATCTTCTATTCATATATATTCACCTGATACCGATGCATTTCTACTACTATTGTGGTAATTGAAGTCTTTTAAATGTCCATGCACGTTTGTCACTGGTGTAGGATGTAATCAAATAATGATTGATGTCAGCAGAATTTGGACGCATAAGGACCACGCAAGATAAAAGGAATACTATTGTTCCATTCTCTGTCAGGAAGTGATGTCACAGGTTCACTTGCAAGGAAAGGGAAAACCATCTTTTGGAAAGTTTGTAAGACTGCAGATAACGATACTCTTGATGCTCTTGGTAATCTTGGATCAAGTGAAGAATACAGTGTTGTATACAAAACTATTATTAAAAATTTATTTATAAGGGTGTACCAGGTGAATAAATATGTAACCGGAATTTTTGTACAGAAAAGACACAGTGATTGGATGACAATGCTAAGAACTATTTTATTCGAAGTATTGGCCATCGCTAGCGATACATTTCTGCCATTGCTCCGGCAATGTATGGATGCCAGACCAAAAAAACTGTGCCTCTTGTGCTGCAAACCGTCATCAAACCATTTTAGAACATTTTCGTAAGATGTGAAGCGCTGGTCAGCAAGTGCGTATCTCATGGATGCAAATAAGTGAAAATCGGAAGACGCCAATTCTGGTGAGTAAGTCGCATGCTGAACGATTTCTCAACCAAACGTCGCAATCGTTTCCTTGACCGGTTTTGCTGTGTGGGAGGGTGCATTATCGTAAAGCACAATCACTTTATGTAGTCTCTGGTCATTTTCTGGTCGTTTTTCACGTAAAGCTTGATGCAAATCGATCATTTGTTGTCGGTAATATTGAGTATTAACAGTTTCGCCACGTTTCAGCAGTTCATAATAGATCACTCCATTCTGATCCCAACAAACACAAAGCATTGTCTTCCGTCATAGCTATTTGGTCTTGCAGTTGATGTCACCGGTTCTCCTGGAGTTACCCATGATCTATTACGCTTAGGATTCTCTAAATAAATAAACTTTTCGTCACCAGTGACAATTCAATGAAGAAATGATTTCCTTTTGTACCTGGCGAGCAGAATTTCACAAGTGATTTTTCGGTTTTCCAGCTGTCGTGCAATCAATGCATGTGGAACCCATTTCCCCACCTTCTGAATCTTTTCCATGGCTTTTAAACGTATGGAAACTGCTTCTCGTGTCACATTTAATTGATCCGCGAGTTGTTGTTGCTTTTGAGCGTCATCATCATCCAACAAAGCTTGCAATTCGCTGTCTGCGAACTTTTTCGGTGGACTTCCACGTTCTTCGTTTCTCACGTCTAAATCGCCCCTTATAAAGTTTGTAAATGACGCATAGAACTGTGACGTAACAAGAGCATGATCATGGTAAGCTTCGACAAGCATGCGATGCGATTCTGCAGCAGTTTTCTTCAAATGGTAACAAAAGATCAATGCTGTGCGCACATCGTAGTTTGTAGGTACAAATTGCGCCATGTTCAACGCTATTAAACACTACACTATGACATGAAACTTGTCTGGTTGTGAGTTGCAAATCGTTATCAGCAGTCAAAACAAGCAAGTGGCACCAATGACGCAGTTTTACGGTAACCACAGTGACAGCTAACGCCGTCTATGCACAAATTCCGGTTTCATATTTACACACCTGGTATATACCAGTGACTAAGATTTCCGACACTGGGCAGCTTCGTTGGTGGATGGTCTCAAAACGCGAGACGCAAAATGAATATTTGCCTCCTAAAATAGCATAGCTGTCTCATTTTATTCTGAGAGCAAACGACCGAGTTATGGAATGACATCTTGCTGATCAGTAATCGTGGACAACAGTATTACATCGATGACGCATCGGTTTAAAAATATTACGGAAAAACTTTTATGTTATAATAAATTTTGCAGTTTAATTAATAAAAATTATACTTTCGTCAATAAATATTAAAATATTAATGGATTTCTTTCCTATTTTTCAACCTACAAATTAACAAGATTTAAAAATGGAAAAACTTGCCAAAACACTCTTAAATTTACTGATACTGATTAGTGGAGGGATCCATCATAAAATCCGTAAACACCTCTTTTATTTAGAATTTTATTTTCTAGTGAATAAAGAAATTCAGTACAAAGTATTCGTCATATGCCTCAATGATGAGTTATAACTGAAAAGGTCCGATAATGGCCAGAGGTGCCGCCATCTTGGGTTAATGATGTGATCAGGCTGTCTGCCACAAATTCAAACAAAACACCTGGTAGGGCAGAATTATAGAGGGCATAAGGAATGTAATAAAATCGGCCCCACAATATTTCATCATAAAATTTCCCACGGAAAGTGTATTTCATCAAGCATTCCCCTCAACTAAATTTAGTTCTACCATTAAAAGACTATTTTTCTTACAAATTTGAAAAACTAAGTACATTTCTCATACAGTGCCTTTTATATCGTTGCCACAAGATCTGATTCTAGGTGTGTATTATCTTTTTTTAAAAATAGATCATCGGAGAACTTACAAACTCTTGCTTGTCCAGTACTAATGAGAAGTTATTGGCCATATTTATACGATATTCAAATATTATTGGGATCTAAACCAATGAATTATGTAACTAAATGTAATGCATATCTGTCTATGTGCGTATATTCTGATTATCCTAATTTGTAATATCTTCTTGTGAGAGTAAGTGAAATTTGCATTATACGATTTCATCAATTTTATATTTAATTCATTTCACTTATTTTCATACAAAATTCAGAAATATTCAATATTTAATTAGTTACATATAACGAGTTTGTCCTATTTGAAGAAAATAACTAAAGGAGGTAGTACAAATTAACTAATGGAGAAAGAGTATTGTCATTTTATGATATTTTTATCCAAGAGAAAAAAATATTATTATTTTCACTAGTAGTTAGAAAGACAAGGAGAAAAAATAAAAATGTTTCAAAACACATTATTATTACTTAAAATCGTAAGAAGTATAAAATTTAAGTTATTCACAGTACACATGCAAGAAGTCCTTGTCTTGCTACTAAAAAAATAAAAATGAACATTTTGTGTAAGACAGAAAACACAGTACTCACAATATCCAATTACTATAGAAAGTAACTACTACAAAGTACAATATTTTCATTTCCTGTCTTTTAGTTCATTTTCAAATTTACGATTTAATATTGTTTACTTCGTACCATTGAAACCGTACATAGAAAGTAAATTGTAAATTCAATCTTAAAATTAAGTGAGTTTACACTTAAGTAAACAGAACTTCAGCTTCCTTATGTGCAACATTCCTATTGAAACGTTTGGAAGGACGAAGATTCTATAATCAAAATCCAAAAAGAAACGTTTGGAAGGCCTGATTATTATAATATTTAGAACATTTCACTTCATGTTAAAATATAGCACATTTTGTGTAGGATACCGACCTGTAATTAAATGAATATTCCGCAAATATAAAATAATTGCTTGTCTCTTTATAGGTTCTGGAGAATATTAAACATCAATTACCCCTTGGCTTCCCAAGTTTAGGGATTCCTCCACTCGATGTTATTCAAGTTAATTATGTTCCAATTGACATTGAGAGAAACACTACTTTGGAGTAAGATTATTTTCAATGTTTATATATAACTTTAGTATAGAATGGAATTAAACATTTAGCGATTACCTTTGTTGTCTTCATTTACGTCAAAATCTGTGAAGTTTCTTGCAGCTAGCTTTTAACTAGTTTGTAACCATGATTGTAATTACGATTTTGCTTCTCAGCTAGAATTTAACTACATTCTTCTAATATGAAATTTATAAATACAGTTGCGAGAGCTACTTCTGGTTATACAGGACAAAAGAACAGTACTTTAAAAAAAAATCATTTAAGATGCAAAAGTTAGGTATATTGAATATACGCTTTCCTCTTAATCACAAACTTTCATAGATTGGGACTTGTTTATTTTGTAAAAAATGAGTGAATATATCCCTTGATAGCAAAACTATAGAGAAAAGGGCCCACTATTTCACCTCATGGTGTCCCTGTCCAGAAATCCATGATTGGTGAGGTTTGCTGTAACGTGCATCCGTGCATGACCTAGTAGATTGCCAATCATAAATGCACCGGGATGTGACGTTATTACCGGGACATTGAGTTAAGTTGAAATGTAGGGTATTCTAATTAAGCTATAGCTGGCGAAACCTACTCATCAACATAAACTATTCATAAACTGATATAACATGCAGAAGTCATCTATTCTGTAGGAGCGCACGAGGAAAACAAAATATACGTAGAATATACAAAAAGAGTCGAAACGCTGTGATAAACGGACCCCTAAAGTGGAAACCCGGAAATATGAAAATACCCCAAACTGGTCAAGTCCCTATATTGGTGTTCCCCACGCTAACGAAGTCCTCAAATGTGACCAGGTAAGTTTATTTTTGCGCTCCAACGCTTAGTTTCCGAGATATTGCATTTTTGTTTTATGTTAAAATCCCGCTCGGACGTCATATATGAATTTTAAAAATTCTGTAGTTTGCTTCGTAATAATAATAAAGACTTAAAATAAACGCTGTAATTTAAAGTAGTTAACGTGTACTTGCAGGGAAAAGGGAAGCTTTTGGGAGGCCAGTGGAATTGCCCCCCTATGCTTCCATAAACATTTCCTAATAGCTAATAATAAGTGTTTCTCTAATGGGTAGGACGAAATATAAAAGCGAACAGTTGTGTGAACATACAGAGATAATTTATTTAAGGAGCGGAGGCTTGTCCACCGATTACGTAGATATAAATTTCTAATAGTTGTAATTAAGCTTTTCTCTATGAGAAGGGGAGAAAAATAATAGAGAACAAAAATCGTGTGTATAAGCAGAGTTAATTTTCTGAAGATGAGAGGACCAGTGAGGTTTGTTCTTATACTACTTACATGTAATTACCCTAGCAGTTGTCTATATAAGTGTTTCTATAAGAGAAAACAAAATATAATAGCAACCATAAAGATTCGTCAGGAACTCTGTTGCCAGTGTTGCCAGCGTATGCTAAAATATATCTCATGAACCATGAGATGTAGAGACATGCATGAGGTGCCACTCGAGAGATATTGGCTAGGCTAGCTTACAGCCGCCAAAACAGTCTTAATTTGTGTAGTAATTCAGTGTTCCAAGCACATTTTTAAAATAACCACTGGCGTTAGAGACCGAAAGGTTCTGAGCCTGCCCCAACACCATCTGCCTGCGGTTGGGGGAACTGCGTGCAACTGAGTGTGGCCGTGGAGTCTGCACTGCACGTCAATTTGACCACGAACAGGCGTATCAGGGGTTTTCTAGACCAAGTGGTCGCCACTTCTTTATTCACGTGACTCCCCAGTTTGCCTCACGACGCTGGGTGGACGCCGAAAAGTGAGGTGTTCCAACCGGGAATTAAACCTGGGACCACGCGGACATGAGTCAAACACTCTAACCACTAGACTGTGGAAACCCTCGCATTTTTAAAATACTCAATTAAAATTAATACAATTGTTTCAATTCAGCTACAAGTTGCGCCAGACTAGGTACAACCATTATTCGACACAAGCACGGTTGATTTTCTCGAACCGAAGCACTGTATTTGGCAGAATTACCAGCCTATTTTAAAGTGTTTGTGTGGCTAAAATGATATCAAGGGACAGGAGTCTTTGCGATTGTTAGTAGAATCGCAGTTCTAACTTGTTTATTTATACAATGTGCATAAAAGGACGAAACAAAACTATATTTAATCACGATGTAACAATGTCTTACGATTGCAGGTTAGTTGGAGATGCCGAAGAAATTACCGTAGGAAATTTATCGAACTTTGATATTAATAATGTTGATTTCTCGATGGCCGATCTTCGATTGGTAACTGAACTTGACTTTCTGCAACTGCAAGCTACAGGGGAATACAATGCCACTGGGCACGTAATGGAATTAAATGTGTCTGGAAATGGTTCCTTCTAGTAAGTTTTTTTTAAAATTGTAGTTTGTAAATCTTTCTTAATACTAGCTTCAATCTAATGATCAAATATTAATGCATTAACGTTACATTTTCTCATTATTCTTACAAAGTTAAAGACAAACTCAAGACAATCATGGTTCATAGCTTCAGATTGTATGAAAAATATACATTTATGGCTTGTGAAATTAAAAAAAAAATATCACTGTACCCTGAAAAATAAAACAAAAATCTTCGAGTAGAACTTGAAATGTGTTTTTACCCTAAAATGTTGTTTCCAAACGCTGGGACTATTTTAACTTCGTAAAATAAGAGTGGCATGAAATACGCTATGGAGCAAAGTAATTTGAAATGCAATGATGTATTTTAAATTTATTTCGTTAAGAACCGAAAATTAGGTGAATTCAGTAGAGTTAAATAGCTTTGAATGAATATTTCACTTATTAAAACATTTTTATATGATTTCAAAAAATTTCTAAGAACTTAAGATTTTCACATTGAAGATGAAATATTTTTTGTCGAACGATTCAGTCGATTTGTACTTGGTGTACCTTTCTTGCTGCAAATGGCCTTTATCTTGCTTGTAGCTTTAAAAATTATCTTCCGTTTTCGTAGCGTAACGTGATTACTTCAATATTACTTCAAAAATAGATTACATAATATTTCAATCCTTTAGGAGGAACGTAAACATGCAATGGTTAGGTTCTGGACCACTAAGTGGTAATTATACTGATAACAATTGTAGTTCTTAGCCATCTGTCTCACCAGGGATGCGTAGGATGACGCAATATGGGAGTAAATTAAAAATATCAATTTCTCCGATCTCAGCTTCTTATTAACGTCACGTAATTATCTGATTTCCTCCATTCCACGTGCAGGGTGCTTGTCTGGATAACCTGGACAAATTTCATCCAACCATTAGTTTTAATTATCATATTTTGTCCAGTCCTCTACATACGTTGTATTTTCATGCAGTTCTAGTCACTCAATACATTTATTTTGACTGTCAATAATGGAATCGTGACAACATAAACAAGCTGCAGATGGCGATACAATGAAAAGCAAATCTTCAAGTTTGTTTCCGCAGATTTTCTGTTTTCAATCAAGAAGTGTGGGATGATAAAATAAACTGCTAACCATCTTTCCAATGCTTTTGATATTAGTGAAGTAGGATATTAGATTTGAGTTTAATGAATCGTTTAGAGCCATTGCTTCATGATTAGTTTATCATGTTTGTGCTAGGTTGAGGTTTAAAGGATGATTTTAGAGTTCAATAGTAGCATTAGATGTTCTGGCTTGTGCCGTTGGAAGGTGGCATTAATTTTTTTCTATATATAACTTCAGCTGGCTCTCTATTACGGCTTACTCAGATTCTCGAGTGGTTTGCTGAACTTGTGAACAATAAAACGTCCCAACCTATTTTGCGCCACTTTGCCCCGCTGTGTCGAGATTAATATTTTTCTGGATATCTAACCAGATTGCAGCGCTGCCTTAAATATTGGCAACAATGACAGAATGTAGAAACAAGCTTCTTGACTATGTCTTTAAAACTTTCTTAACTGCTACTAACATAAGATTTTTGATGTGTAGATACAAAATAGTGATGACAAAAGTTCGCTTAAGTGATACATTCTTACAAGGTAGATTCTACTAGACTCATTTTGGGTAGATAGTTATACTTTGACATCCAGAGGAACCATGGTCACAGTTCTATCTTGTTTCCTCTGGGTTCTAAGTGAATATTAAGATTTTCATATTAACTTAGAATAGGTTTGTTAAAATATTATTTATTTTCCCAGAGGTAATTTAATCGTCAGATATATTGAGCAAAATATGATGTTAGTGTAAGTTTACAAAACCATGTTCTCGATACTTTTATTACAACGATGAATTTAATTGTATTCATTTTTGTTGTACCGAAAATCATGCTACTTTTGTGTTATTTCTATCGCAGCGTCGAAGTAGACCACGCTGTAATTACTTTGGATTCCAGTGTTATTTGGAGGGAGAATTGGACAATTCAAATTGACAATCTTGATGCAAATCTCCACCTAACGAAAGTAAAGGTAAGTTTTCGCTCGAAGTCTAGTACTTATAAAACAACACACCGCGAATATTACAGCACATACAGTATACATACTGTTTCTCTTTAATTTCAATAAACTTTTACATTATCTGATACTAAATACGAAGTACAATATAGCACTCGTGTTTAAAAAAACACTGTGTTTAATATGTTCTAATTGAAATAAGATTATTAATATGATACGTTATGTTCATTGACATAAAATATACTTAAATCATACTTTCAAAGAAATATTAAGATTTGACTTTAATAGCTGCATCACAAATAGACGCCACACGTTATGAAGGACCTCTCAGAGACAGCAGAACTTATCATTCGCTCTTTTCTGGTACTTCTATAAGGTTTGTATTACTTCAATCGGATTAAAATCCGATTCTGGGGCAGCCACATATTTCCAACTACTTTTTGCTTTTCTGTAAGATGAGACACAACTAGAGCACAAACAAGATCTTTTATTTTATTGCCCTATTTTATCGAAACCCATACGAAACAGGGCAAATGCATTAATTTTGTCACCCCTTCCTTCCTACTAACGACGCCTTCATTGACAATTTCCCTGGAAAATCCATCCTTAATTCTAGTAATAACAAGCTTTCCATTTTCTGAAGATATTAGCAATTTTAACAACGCTTCATAGTAATAGACCCTATTACCCTTACAGTTTTCTTATTCAGATAATGCTATAGAAATCGACAATAACAATAATATAAACAAACATTAAAATTGTATAATTTACTGACAAAAATACGGAGAAAATATGAGGAATCTGATACACCAAACATTTATTTACAAGTACAAAAAGAAAATGAACTGAATTGAAAATGCTTGCAAATTGCTAGAAACAAGTTTCAAATCATGAAAGAGAATTAGAATTGCAAATATGTACAAAAATAATACAAGACGACGTAGTACCATTCATCACTTTTTATTTTATTAGACATGTCCATGAACGTGTAGATTCAATTTAAGGAAAATGTACAACTGCTAATTTCAATTATCAAAAACGTACTTTTCTAGCTGTAAACTTTTGTGTGTCCCTTTAAAGTGTTATTTTTTATCTAACGTATTCAGTAAATGATTTTCATTGCCATCATGACTAGATCAGCTAAGCGTTCTTGAGATAATGTTTGATCTCAAACGTGTTCTGATCAATTTGAGTTTTGGAAGGGTTTCTTTGCACACTCGTAAATGATATTGGCAATGTCAGTAGAACTAGAACGATTGAGAAAGGTATTAATAATCCTGGTTTTTACCGTGTAGTTCTACATTTCTGCAAGAAAGCTTCCAGAAGACAACGTAGACGTTAGAATGAGTAACTATTAGTGCAGTTCTAACTTTTCAATGTCGCAGTTATCTCCACAAGTCAAGACTTTCTAAAGTTCCATAGATCTATCCCCAAATTTTCTTCGTGTCCCAATTCACACACACACACACACACACACACACACAGACAAAAACAAGCAAAACTAAACTTTTCGATGTTTATGTTTTCGTTTATTCAAAGAGTTTTTTCAATGAAGCAACAGATGCGCCCAGAACTATGTAAAAGGTTATCTTAAAAACCGAATGTTTTCCTCCTGGAGAAACGTGTTCTTATAATGTATTGCAGGAAAAGTCTCTTTTATTCCTCCTCGGGCAAATTTTCTCCTCTTATTGGAAGTCAGGATTAGTGTCTAGTTTAGAAGCCAATTCTTTTACTTCAGCCATCACATTCTTCGAAATTACTTCCCATCTTAAGTTTTGAAGCACATTCCTAGCAGTTGGTAAAAGGTCCATAGCACTATATATTTTCTGAAGTTGCAAAGTTACATGGTTAATTTTGTAGAAAATATGGTGCTTAGAAACTGAACAGAGAATCAATTTGAAGATAAGCCCTTTGGCAATTCCTGCTACAATGTTTCGCCTGAAAGTGTATTAGTTTTTATTTAAGCGCAATGTGAGGCCTTGAGCGCGGTTCTTTCACTCACGTCAGTATACTAGATTTACTGTGAACCAATATTCTACATAATGTTTTTATTCTTATCAGATTATCGCATAAGTAATGTCATATTTTTGCACTTTGAAGAAAAGAACGATAACTCATCTGGAACGCTAACTTTATCAGGAAAACAGTCTCCATCACACCCCACAACATACAATCATCAACCAGTAGTTCAATCCCCTGTTGAAGGAAGTCACAGGTACCAGGTGTGGAAGAAAAGAACTGGGTCACTGTTCGTCGCACGTCATCCTCATATAGCACTGCTTCTCGAAAGGTGGTTTTGCAGGCTGCGAAAAAAAACAGTAGTCTGTTGGTGCAAGTTCTGGAGAAAACGCCGAGTGGAGGAATTTCCCCCAGCCACATTCCTTGACCTTAACACAGGTCCTTCTTGCCATGTGTGGGTGCACATTATTACCGTGAATGAGCACACCCTTGCGACTAACCAGGGCAGAAAATACAGTCCGTCGGCGTTCAAGATTATGACAGTAGACATCTGCATCTGTTGTCTGGTTACGTGGCAAGAACACAAAATGGATTATCTCGAATTTGAAGAGTTTGGAAATCCTATTTTGACACTGTTTCTGCGTCCCCGCCCCTTTAGGTACCCACTGCCATTTGCGTGTCATGTTTTGGTAGATGACCCACTTTTCATTCCTGTCACCATTCTGTCCAGAAATTGCTCACATATGTGACGAGTGAGTAGGGAACTTGAGAGGCCAACTCGCTGCTGCTTCTTTTGAAGCTTTAACATATAGAGTACCCATTTTCTGAGTTTCGACACGTACCCAAGGCCCTTCAGGTGGGGATGAACGATAGAATGGATGGCATGGAGCTGAATGGCCAGTTCTTCAACTTTTTACATTGGATTTTCCTCCACCACTGCTCACAGAGAATCGTTGTCCAGCTACACAGGTAAAGCTGTCCAGCTTCTCGTGTCTTATCGATGAGAATGGTGTCCCTAGACGGAAACCTCTGGAGCCACCTCTGTCACTTTCGTACTTCCGCAGCACCCTGACCATATACGACATTGATGTTTCATGCCCCTACGCTGCGCTTGCCGGATGACCCTTTTGAATTCATACATCATGACATGCTGTATGTTGTTCTCCGACACTGCCATGATCAAATACAAGCCACACTTTCATAACGTGAAGAAGACCGTTCTCCTTAAACATACTGCTGCAAATCGTGTCCTATATGAGTCAGCTATGGCGCGTTCCGTCTACTTCACTATTCACTCGTCAGATGGCGTCATTGCAACGGTCATCGCACATATTACAATACTTCTGGGATAATTTGATATGTAAAATTCAAATTAAATATTATAATTGCGTATACATATATAAGTAACGTGTTTAGCTTTGTTGTTGGTGTTAACACAGTAGTTCTTTATTTAAAAGTGTAGTAAATGGAAACAAATAATTTTAATATTGATGTTGTATTTTTCTTTTCATTACAACAGGCTCATTTCGAGAATTTAGAGGGTGGGAGAGGATTGGAACTGATCATGAATATTTCAGGTAAATGTTATACTGAAAAGCTTCCAACTAATTCGTACTTGATTAATCAATTTTACTAATAGCCAGTTTAAATTATGCTACAAACCGATTATGCTACCTGATAGGTTTTAATTAAAATCGTATTTAATCTTCAAAATATCTAAAAAAGTGACAATGATATAATGCTTCTTTTGCTGTTTATGGAAGAAAGCAACACTTCCTATTTAAATAAAAAAACAATGTATACTGCACACCAAAGTTTTATTCTATTTGACATAATTTCTTTTGTTAATTTTTCTGGAATTGATCTATCCAATTGTGTGTGTATTCTGTAATTTTAAGTGATCATGATTTTCTGTAAATTATAAAAAAAATCTACTCAAATTAGTCCTTCCAATCCCAAGTTATTCGCAAAGGAAATCTGACTAAATTAAAAATAGTGTGCGACCCATTGCATAAGAAAACAGAACACCAAACACAAATATTTCTCCAGATTAAGTCATCAAATAAATGTTTTCTTAAGTAACAAAGATATCCTAATTATTCCCCCCTACAGAATTCTAATTATATATACCTAGCCCCAGTGGTCCAAGTGAGGTAGCGGACATCGGATTGGCAATGAGTTAGTACGAAGTTTCGATCCCCACGTCGACCATCCTGACTTATTCAAGGATTTTCGTCAGTTTCAGCTCTCGAATGTCGGGATAGTACCGTAAGTACGACCATGGCCGTACCTACTCTATTTTCTCCCTCTATTATATCTCAGACTACACCAGAAATGCCTACAGACCATAAATAAATGCAATATAAGTAAATTATAATTACACATGTGTGCGTTAAACCTTGTCAATCAAATAAGTTGCTCTCCTACAGATATATTTTACTATTCTATACGAACTATGATACCTTAGAAATGAGCTAAATTGAGAGAATACTCTTTTCTGAACAATGGAAAGGTTAATATTAAAGATGCTAAAGTATACTAACAAATTTTATTTTTATTATTCATATACTATTTAAGAGGGTAACAAACTTATGTATCAAACGAAACGAAAGAAACTCGAATGTGAATAATATATAGAATAAATATGCTAGGTACATTATATTGTATTTACATCGTATTAGTATTCCCTTAGAATGTTAATATTTGTCTATGCTTTAACTGTTGCCTTTTGTACATAGATGGCTAATTAATTATTGAATCGCTTTAACAGAAAGTAGAGAAAACGCAACAAGTTTTCAATATTAACACAAGAATGTTGAAACAAAACGTTTGACTCATGCAACAAAGGCAAAATAAATGCTTTGAAACGTTACGGAATTTGGAAGGTAATTAAAGTTCAGAGTAAATTGTTTGATGTTTATTTATAATTCTCCTTTATCTTAAAAATCACAGTAAACTAACATGTTTTCTACTGTTCTTTTCTATGGATATTTTTAAACACTCAACATTATGTTAACGAATATTACGGAAACCCCATTCCTTAGACTTAATTTTTCTCTACATAAAACTATATTATATTACCTACAAGAAATCACTATAATATAAATACTGCTATTTTAATTAAATGAACATTTTACAGGAGCATCAATTGTGAACAACATGTGGCCAAATATCAAGGAAGAAATACTGACACCCATAAAAGCAGGCCTGAATGAAGCACTTAATAATTTCTCTCTAGCAGATATAATTGGAAATAAGAAACAGCAACACATTGTAAGGTAAAATGCTCATAATGACTTATAATTGCAATATTCACTACTTAATAATATTTCTCTGTATTACTATTATGTTTCATTCTGGTTGGGAAGTCGAAAGGAAAGAGACCATATGGAAACTTTCGACTCCGTTGGAAGGGAAATTTTAGAACAAATCTTCAAGAGGTAGATGTTCATGGCGATAACTGGCGATTTCGTCCATAATTCAGTTGAGTTGGGAACATTTCTTTCTGTGGCGATGAATTGGCGAGTTCCGTCGTAAACATTTGGTTAATTAATATAATTAGCATGGATAAATAAGAGATGATTTATAGCGATTAAATGTAGATATATGTTTTCATTTTACAAAAAGCACGTTCAAGAACTTCACATTTATGCGAGGATCAGATGGTTATAATATGTACTTTGCCGATTGTCCTATATGTGTGAATATTAATATATGTAAATATGATACTCTCAACGACTTTGTCATATTGAACACATGCTAGTACATTTTCGCCTACTCAATGTTTGACTATTGTGGAAAATAATAGTTTTGACACAATATTTGACACTTCTTGTATACTTATTTCACACTACTATAAGCTACTTACTGTTGTTAACATTTTAGGGTTAACTTGCTGATTAAGTTCTAATACTGGTGTCATTGATAGACTCGCTGAAGCTAATAGGGGCGGGTAGAATTGGCATACAATTTTATCCCTTAAATTATAATTTGTGGAGGAGACTGCATAATGAAGAACACCACGGACTGTACGATTCACCAGATGTTGTAAAAATAATGAAATCGAGACGACTAAGGTGGGCAGGGCATGTAGCTCGGATGGGGGAAAAACGAAGATTATATTCTATCCTGGTTGGAAGGCCCGATGGAAAGAGGCCATTGGGAAGACCGAGACGTCGTTGGGAGGACAATATTAGAAGAGATCTTCGAGAAGTAGGTGTTCGTGATGAAAACTGGCTTGATATTGCCCAGGATAGAATCCAATGGCGAACGTTTGTTACTGCGGCGATGAACTTGCGAGTTCCATAAGCTATAGAGTTAGTTAGTTAAATTACAACGCTTAACTGTTTAGGCTAATTATTAATTAATATTTCAACCTACGAATTATCACATATGGACATAGGGTTAAGGAACCCAACGTACGTGGAATACTCTGACGTTGAGACTGTCCTCGTGCTCGAAGTTCTGGTTATACGCGGGAGGGGCCTTGGAAGAATCCTTGATTCTACTTCAGGTCTTAGAATGACTCTCTTTTTATCAGGAACAGTCACTTAATTGAAATCTCTGTTGCTTCTATTCAAGCACACTCATGAAACTCGAACCTGCTAATCTCTTAGAATATAGTCTGAACTTTGGGATGTCGGATGAATCGACATTGTCTTTCATCGCATACAACGGATTGGCCAATGTCATGTGGGATATTGTCTTTCCTGTAGTTCGCGTCCCAACCAACTACTTCTTTACGGATATCCTATTTCACTAATATATGTGAACTGAACTCACCAATGTTATCAAACTGAATGTAGTAATAGGATATCAACAAACTGATCAAAACAAACGGACTACCACGACTGATTTCAACACAATGATACTGGTCTCGAACTCGTTGAATACTGATTCCATGTCTTTCTAATTAACCCTTTACTTATGATGATGGCTTCGGCTTTAGAAACGTTACCTTTTGACACTTATTCGTTGTTCTCATGTATTCAATGTTTATCTTGGTATACGTTGATTGGGTCATTCTGTTGTGGAATATCACTGATGAGAAATATGCTAATAATATTCGTCAATTTCTTAATCACGCACCTGTTGTTGTTTCATATTGCCTAATTCTCACGTAGATGAGAAAACTGGTTTCTAATTGATTGTAAACAAGTCCCGGATATTTTCTTGTGAGTTTCCTGTTCAAAGAATGTTTCTTTCGTGTAATACCGGAGATCATTTTTTTCTGATGTGTCCAATAAGTAAATATTATTTCTTTTATATGACTGAAGTGGTGGGATACTATTTGTTCGAAATGTCTCCTGCGAAACTTTTGAAATGTAGGATTCTCAGATTACTTGCCTAATGATTTCCTTGGCTGGTTTCTTATTTTTTCTTTGTCTTTTATTTTGATCTCAGTTGGTGAATGATATCGTAGCATTGAACACGAATACAAGTCCTGCTTGCTTCTTGCGTTTAAATGCGAATTTCGTTGAATTGTAGCTTTTGATTTTAATTTTATTTAACTTGATTTTCTGATAGCTCAAATTGGCTCAACACCAAATAGTTTTTTTGCAGATCTACCATTTACATCTTCTCCAAACTCCTAACTAACTGGAGACATATAACAAACTGCAATAATATAACATATATGTATGGTACTTTCTCTATGCCTAAGATATTTCAATGCTATACTGTAAAAAAATGTTTATTAAACTGAGAGAGCAACAATCTTTTCTGTTAACCAGAAATAATTTTCTTATAAATGAGAGATCAACATTCTTATCTAATTAAAAATGAGAACAATCCGGTTTGGCAATAAGGTCAATGATCTTGTCTTTAAACTGGTATGTAATTTCAAAGATACGTTATTATATTCACAAACAAATGATAAATCAACGAATATTTATCTTAAATAGAAAGCTTATGTCACAACTACTTATTCTAGTTTATCTACCTCTCATTCCAGGTCTTCTTTTATAAATTTATAAAAAAGAGGAAATATAAAGAATTAATATTGCTATACGATTCGTATTCGTTTCGCTTTCCTCTTCTTCATTGTTTTTCTTTGACCACTTTCGATAGCATCATTTACCTTTGCATACCACGTAATAAGTGGCTTAAATAAAATAATTTTCTCTCCTCTATCTTCACCATTTTTATTCATTTCTCACCTACACTTTTCAACTGTACTTCATTGTATCTTTTCTTTACATATATTCTTCTTTTTAATTACGCGCTAACTATTCAGTTTCAGTTTTTCACTGTTATATGGAAAGCAGTCATCAGTTCCATGTAACACAATACTATGTTAATCCGGGATTACAAACATAGTAACTTAGCTCGCGGGTTAGAAAATTGATTGTCACACCCTTACCGCCGTTTCCTCTTCTCACCCCGTCTATGAATACCTTTACTGATTATTGAATTAGATACAGAGGACAAATATAGTTAGGACAGCAATGATGACCCGAACCAGTGAGGAGAACGATAATTTGGAAGAAGAACACATTGGATGATAACAACTACATATACACTCGCCGTAGAATTGCCAACCCGAACTTTGTCCCGCGTATCTCCATCGACCAGGATGCAGAATTGCAGTATTTGAGCTAACGTTATATTTAGTATGGGTGTTATAATTATTCCTTAATTCTCCACTGCTCATTCTACCGCCCTACTATCGTTGTGCATTGCAAGTTTGATGAGATCCGTCTATATGTACTTGAACTCTTTATTTCCACCCTCACCAACTATAACGCGTTACCGGCGACATATCGTTCTAGGTTTTCCGGATACTTCTCTGACTGAATGAGCACATTACAATCGTTGCAAGTATTTTGTTAATTCATCTGCATATGCACGTACTTAACGTCGTATATTTATTTTGTAGCTAGGTCCTAGCCCTCCAAGTCTTATGGAGAATTCAATGTACACCTTTCACAAAGGTTCCATGTATGCATGCCTGGGATTTCCTGGTGTGTCTTCCTTCATAATCTCTATATTGTTTCGTCTAGTGCCATTAGCTTCCCAGCTACAAATGTCTGAAGTTGATTTTCCGACGTTTCTGGAAATCTTTATCACTGCAACGACACGTTTGGCGAATTATGTTCACTGGACCTTTTGTTGTATTTTCATGAGTACTTCGTTTCCTTACACACACACATACACACTCCATGACACACTATTTTCCTAGACACCTTATATATATATATATAAGTTTGAGAACTCCTCTTTTCCCGTCTTCAGCTGCAGTTTATAAATCTTGTAGTTTGTTTCGATTAATTTTAATCTGGACCATTGGTTTTAAATCTGGAACTGGAGCCCATCATTCTAACCACTATACGATAGATGCATCCCAGAGTTGACTAGCATTTTATTTTATTTTTTGTTACAGAGTTGTTTGTTTGTTTGTTTCTGAAGCAGATACATGATATAGGTTTAATTTTGATACTGAAGTGCATGAATTTATCTTCCCCTATCAAGGTGGTTTCTTTGGTTATTCTCTGTCTCAGATGTACTTTCTGTAATATCCCGTTTATCCCATTGTACCCAGTGAGCTTCACTTAAAACTTTGACAGCTACACCGATGTCCAAAGGTATAGCATTATATTGGAAACCTGACAGTAAATACACGCAACTTGCGGGAACGGCTGCATATGCTAACAATGTAAATTGAGATGTCCACAAACCTCGACACTAAGACACTAGTGCCATCTGAATGGCACATGGTGTACATTTTCTGGAGAACAGTTCCCCACACCTCAGTTTAGTTAGTGAAGTGCAGAGATATTTGTCTGTGATGTAAGTGAGTGCTGTGGATCCTGTGTTACAGGGGAAGAAAATCGGATAATTGAAAGTGAGACAAACAGAGACAGAGTTTGCACAGACGCTGAATGTGTAGCGAAGTGTCGCCTGTGGCCTGTGGGAAGTTTCATACAACCACAGATGTCTGACGGTGACGCATACAGAGTCGCCCATGTCACAACCTTTCATCAGGACCGTTATCTGACGCCAACTGAACGACGTAATTGGTAGCAGCAACATCACGACCACGGGTTTCAAGACAAACTGTATACCAACGGTTGTATACAGCTTGTCCCTACGCCAGAAAACCCGTAGTATACGCTCCGCTCAACCCCGTGTAATGGCGGACCAACTAACGGCTGAATGAGGCACATCGGCGTGGGATCTTAGACCAATGCGACCGTGCGTTTTTATCCGACGAGTCGCATACACTCTACAAAGTGGTTTGTGACTCACGCTAGACTGGAGAAAACAATCTGGAAAGGGCCCGGTATGCTGTTTGTGGGATAGTAGTGTTGTCTGACATAATGCTCGATGTACGTAAAGAGCTACACATCTTCCCGGGCGTACACTGTTACTGCTCTGCGGTAAAAAGACAAGGTGCTGTGCCCTAATGTGCAGCTGTGGCGAATTGCAGTGAATCTATCATTCATTTTCATGGATGATATTCATGATATCATGAGACAACATAGTTTAAGAGTTTCTTCAGAGGGAGGATATCCAACGCATGGAGTAGTCGGCATGTTCCCCAAATCTGAACCCCATATAACTTGCGTGGGTACATTGAGATGGGAAGTTAAAGTCAGACAGCCGCCTCCACGCATGATTACAGACCGCCATACTGCTCTTCATCATTGTAACTTGGAAACGTATTCTAGCTGACCTCATCAAAGCCCCGATTACAAACATGCCACATTTCTAAGAGGAGTGAGGAAACGTAGCTTTCAGGGGTGATCACACGACATATTGATGGACAAATTCCACCGTAGTCGCCAGGCCCTCCATGGTCTTGTACGTATGTATTGCTTTTGCACCACTGAAGTCATATCTCATTAAAATCTAATTTCTTGTCATAACGCTGTTTCTTTCCATTCCGTTTGTCTTTGCTCTGCGAGGCCGTTTCATACATGTCTACTCGTTTGTGGTCCCTGGAACAGTTCAGGTCTGTCTGTACTCCACGAAGTGCCATTATGCTATACTTTTGGACGCCAGTGTATTGAATAGTGCTGTTATCGCATATACAATTCATTTTATCTTACCTTACCAGTGTATTGTGGAGCTATCATATTTTCTCTTGAATTCCTCTGTTCTTATTGGCAGAGGTTGTCAATATGAGAGAAAGGACGACCTCTGCCATTAAGAACAAAGAAGCACAAGAAAACATCCAGAATAGAAAACTCATAGGTCCAACACAGCTCCAGTAGTACAGGCAGTAATATTGTGGACTTTGGATCGGTAAATATGTAGGCACGTAAGTAACGCCGTAGAAGTTACGTTCCTCCTCCTATCTCTTCACATCTCCTCTGAACTAAAGTTGCTTAAAAGCTATTCATAATTTCAAATTGTTGGTCCAAAATAAATAGCACTGATACAGTGAGGCTTACAGGATACTGAGACATCTAAAAAAAATACTTGAATAGGTCATAATTTAGCAACATTTTACAAAACATATTCGTAAAGTAATATCTCAGAGACTAAGAAACGGATTTTTGTTAAAGAAAATTCATAGAGAAGTGTTCCTACAATATAATGTAGACCTTTGGAGTGATACTCAGGAATATTTTAAGACATTGGAGGTGTATGATTAGGACCGTACCTTCATGATGTTGCTGGTGACCAAGTTGCGTAATCTCTTCTGGACAGATAAACAGTCTCTGCTTGAAGTCTGAGAGAGACATAAGAATGAATATAATTCATGTACTATATTCGATCAATGTGAGGCGAAAACAGAACTTGTAACTGTCCTAGCAAGCTAAATTCTCATTTATTTATATTCTCGTGGGAATCCATGTATCCTTTATACTGTTCTAATTTTGCTGTGTTGTAGTTACAGTAAAGTGGTAATCATGTTATGTAATAACTATTATATAATTTCCTTGTGGCTGAACACTGCTCTAGATTGCTTGTTACTTACGAACGTAACAAAATATTCCACATTTTTTTTAGCTACATACAATATGTTTTATTTAAGAACCTTTTAAACTTTATTTTGCATGAGCCGTTTTAATAATTTTGACCCCGTCCTGTCACGATTATGAATGTCATGGTAGTTAAAATTCACATCCATGCCCCAGCTGGGATTTGAAACCGAGACCTTCGAATTCGAATCATATTTGTGGCCTTTAGGCATCTAAGGCTCAGGCCGTTGGGATCTTCGAGTCACGAACTGTTTAGTTTTGATTTGCAATATTCATTTACCTTATTAGATTTCCCCCCATAATTTCAGATTTTTGTGATAATTATTTTATAATTTTATGTCTATGCGCATAATCAAGAAGTAAAGACAGTAGCTTAAGTTGTACAGTGCAATTTGATAAATGTGACATATTACCGAAAGAAGTGTAGAGATAAATCAAAGAAACAGTCTTCATAATTCTATCAAATTCAAAACTGTATGGATAACTCTACTCCAGAAAGAGGAAAATATTACCTCGTAACATAAGAAGAATTGTTATACACTCGGGGACGTCTCTATCTTGTAGTGCTTACAGCGACGGACAACAAATCGCATGTTAGCAGACTCAAATCCCGTCGCAAAGAACTGCATAAATTACAAGCTACACTGAATTAGCAAAACTCATGGGATAGTCAACTAATATCTGGTCGGACTCTCCCAGGCCCGGCGGAGCGTGGCGATACGATATGGTAGTGAGTCTGCAAGTCTCTGGTACATTTCTGGAGGTAGTTGACAACACAGTTTGCAAAGCGGAAACCGATTGCGGCCTTTTCGTGGGTGTAGGATAAGGTGCATGGACCCTGAGTTCAACGGCATCCCAGATAGGCTCATTGGGGTTCATATCAGGGTTCCGGAGTAGCCAGCCCAGAAGTTGGACCTCCCCTGCATCCTCTTCGAACTATTCTCGGACGATTTTGGAGCGATGTGGCGGGCATTGTAATCTTGAAAGACAGCAAGATCGTCAGGGTATTGAAAGGCCAAAAATGTGTGTAGATGAACTTCGAGCAGCTGACGATATCGCGGACCATTCAACGTGCCCCAGAACATGACTGATATTCCACCGCCCTGGACCACGCCCTCTTGGCATGCGGGATCCATCCCATCATGAAGTCTATGGTACACTTTAGCCCTGTTAAAGAAAATTTCGACAATCACAGAAGCATAACAGTTCTTACTACGAAAAATATTAATTACAGCTATAACTACTGGACAGAAATTTACTTAGATATTCCAAAAATCATTGCCAAATATTTCGTATGTATGTTCCGTTTTCGTACTTAACACAGTCTAACATCAAATTCGATAATACAGTCTAGATATACTATAGTTCGGTTAGGTGCAGATTTACAGAATGAATTTCTATGAGCGAACTGACTTACGGTTTACGAAAAACAACGAAGGAGTTTTGAATCTGTTGGTAATAGAAACAAAACATTGCGAATCGTTACAATTTGACGTTTAACAAAAAAATTACACACGGCAGAAATTCCGTGCAATATAAATCATACTAAGTTTCGAAACAAGCAAAGAAAATGCTGAGTAGGAAAGTACGTGCATTTGAAAAGTTGTATCAACTATAGTGCAGTGCAAGGTAAAATATATAACATAATCGAACCAAAGTAAAAAAGTTCTGTAATTTCGACAACTAAACATATGTAAAACAGACTTGGGTTCCAGAGAAATGAGAAGGTATTAACCACTCATACCTGATAGTAAACCGATCAAAAATGCTTACTAAGTTAAGCTTACATCTTCACTTCACGCAAGCTTGCAGTACCAAAACCACAAGCCGCTGAAATGCTGATGATGCACTAAATCGCTACCACACACGCACTGAAGAGAAGGTGCTTAGCATCACAAATGATTATATTTATATTTTGTTCTAGAAAAAGAAGAAAACCACTGTACACCACATATATTCTCATGAAAACCACTTCAAACGCACCAAATCCACCAAATATGCTCCAAAGTCACTCTCTGGATTGGAAACGATATGAAAACTCCAAACTGCCAACTACAGATGATGGTAGTTCATCATGCTGCTCCTTACGGTCATAAAAACTGCTTCTTTAAACTATATTTGAGGACAAGGCTGCTTGGCATTCATATGTACGCTTTAAACAATATGGAGCTTTATCATTTTTACTTACTATTTGCAATTCCGAGGGCAGCCAACTTTCAGTGCAGATTTTCGGTAACGTAAGCCATGATAGAACTACTGATTGTCAATATCCTATCAGAGAAGTTTATCGAATCATGATAGAACTACTGATTGGCAATATCCAATCAGAGAAGTTGATCGAATCAGACAACAAGGAGCGAATGGGTGTGTGGTGTAACCACCAAAATTCAGCACGAAAATAAATAAAAAAAATAGATCTTTCAAATTCTTTATGAACAATTAAAAAAAAGGGAAAATGTTGAAGAAAATAATAGAATATAATATGCAAAGAATAATTAAGTAATAAAGTGAAGAAATAATAAGAATAAAATCTCTCCAATACAACAATGAAAAGGATGATCTGAATGGCTCGGCTTTATTGTCATCTGACCAAAGAAAACCTTTTGATGAAAGCCAAAGACAAAAAAATATTACCGATTAAGCACGAACAAAAAAGAAAAGAAGATACATAAAAATGGGGAGACGGTAGGATATGTTGTGGTCAACCGAGAACGGGACGGACCAACTCGGAGCTTAAGTTCAACATTAAAACACATTGAACTTATTTTTATGCCTCGTGTACAATTTTAACTTTTCAATTTGGTACTTCGTGAAATAAAGGTGCTTACAAAGAACGAGAATATTACATATATAAAAGATTGATATTACTTCAAAATAAAAAAAAAGAACGCATAGTGTTTGATTCGTGAGAAAATGATTCTTGAGACTATAGTCTATTCTTGCATACTGAAACTTCATAAATAATGGAATATACTGTACAGGACATAAGTTGCATATAATGTTCTACTTGTTATATCTATTGTAAGATAAAATTACTTTCAGGAATGGCATATCACTTGCTGCAATGAATTTAAATAATTTCGTTGATAAAATTCTTGAAGAAGCAGATGTTGCAATATTGGAAAGCGGACTTGATCCACTTTCCCTTCCAGATTATGTTCAAGGATTCAAAATTAAGGTAAGTATATGTTATTATATTGCTCTACATCGTATATATTCTGTCAGTACGTTAATACAACTAA
The DNA here is from genome assembly GCA_022664845.1 of Lepisma saccharinum. Lineage (NCBI taxonomy): Eukaryota > Metazoa > Arthropoda > Insecta > Zygentoma > Lepismatidae > Lepisma > Lepisma saccharinum. The sequence continues at coordinate 25,665 of JAGDQP010016732.1, forward strand.
GAAAACATAAACAATATTTGTTGTTTGAATGCATAATATTTAAACAAATTGAAGATTGTAGGTAAAGAAGAGAGTATGTGCAAAAAAGGGGATTTTTTCGTAAAATACTAATTCTCCTTTTTCTCTCATGTATTTCATATTCATTAAACTTCTATAACTTGGTGATTATTTCTATTGAAACTTTCTATGGTGCTAGCTGTCAGTATGTAGCGCATGTTACGAATGTAAACTCACTATTTTTTCAAACGTGCACATAACTCTTGTTTCGCTGTATTCTTCAATTGTAAAATACATTAAAATAAGACGAAAATGCGTTTATTAATTTTAGTTTTCTGTACGCTCACATGTATAAGAAAGATTACATCTACAAATGAAAAATTACCAGCAAAAATTGAATAGGTTAGCTATCCAAAATATTGGCTAAGGTGATAATTTTGTTATGAAGTAGTATGTTTGTCGTTAGGAAGCTGAGAAAGTTAGTAGCTTTTGCTAGTACAAGGATAAAATGCTTAAGCTATTTTATAAGCCTTCACTTTTTGTTACTTCTCAATAATTTTGATTTAAATCAAAATGTTGTTTTTGGATAACTGTAACTTGACTTAATTTGTGTTGGTATATACAGAATATAGAAAATAAACAACAAGAAACTTATGTTCAACCAATTCAATTCATTAAGAACAAATTACATTTGCAACATTCATAAGATTTCTGTATAGGGAGTAAATTGTATACCATGTTGTAATAGCTGTTCTCTAACCAATTCCGTAAATGGTAACAAAAAAGAAAACAAAACAGATAAGTTTTATAAAGTTTCGTGTAGAATACGTCTTCAATTTATACCTTCTTTGCCTCTCTTAATATGCATAACTAAAGGTACTACTGTTTCCCTCCGAGCTAAGAATATTACTGTTGCATCATGTAAAGATGTTATTGTTTCAAATATGCTATTAAAACATGCTATATATTAAATATTGTTAAGTTATTCTGAAGTTACAGCCAGTCTCATATTTGAGAAATACACTTTCTATTACCATATTGTTCGTCCGTTTAACGCAAATATAGAAAAATGTCTTTCTTTACTCGAAAGTTACGAAAATAAAGAACACATCAAAATATTTATTTTTTAAAAAACTCCAAATATTACTATTAAGCGTACAGTTACATAATTGAACTCACCATTTGCGCCTAAGTAACTCTGCGACTTACGAAACTCGAAACTCTATATTTGGCAAGATCAATCCATGTTCCATCACAAACATCTGCTTCTCGTTATATTATCATCCCCAGGGCATCTACGTCTTCCCGATTGTCTCTTTCCATCAGATTTACCAACCACGATGGAATATAACCTACGTTTTCTCCCCCATCCGAGCTCATCTTAAGCGTCGCGATTTCATTATTCGTACAACATCAGGTGAGCTTTAGTTCTTGGAGTTCTTCATTATGCAATATCGTCGATTCTCCGGTTATCTTGTCCATTTCGGTCCGTATATTTACCTTAAAAATCTTATTTCCAGTCACGTAATTTATACTCATTCGCTAAGATCGTGCTTCAGTTTTCATAACCGTAAAGTATTATCGGCAGAATAATCGTTCTGTGTTTTTTCAATTTCAATTTTCTGGATATTAATCCCGATGTTAACAGTTTCTGGACTGAATTGATTGCCTGATAATAAGCTATTTTGTATTTCTCTCGTGGCCTCGTTCTTGCTTGTTATATTAGGATAGCTAATAAGTTTTAACATTTGTTGAATATCTATATAATCTCATATCTTAATATATGATCTATTTCAATCATCCTCTGTATTTCGGTTTGTTCTCATGTATTTTGTTTCTCTACGTTCACCTGTAGAGACCAATCTCATTGCAAGCTTCTACTAAGACATCCGTGTTACTTTGTAGCACACACACACACACACACACACACACACACACACACACACACACACACACACATATATATATATATATATATATATATATACATATATATATATACCAATTAATCTACATCATACGCCTATACGAACAGTTGAATTAACCAATTAAATGTTAAGCAATTGCTCTTGTTTATTTTCAGAATCACATATTCTAATGCAACTTGAAACAGTAGTGGTGATAAGACGTCACTGTAGTTCAATCCGTTGCGAATCTCGAAACTATCTGATATATTATTACCTATCCGTACTCTGCTTCTGGGGTCGCTGATACATATATGCTCACTAGCTGAATTAGAGTTTTCGGGAATTAAAAATTGTACGAGAATGCTCTATAACTTTCGCCAATCACAGAATTATATGCTTTCTTAAAATAGAGAAAAGCATCTAGTGAACATTATATTATCACTTCTTTAATATTTACCTTAAAGCTTACATCTGCTCTAAAGGGGACATATCTTCTAAATCCACATTGGCGATCTGCAATTGTTTCATCTACATATGCATTTAGACGTGTTAGCAGAATATTACTCATACTTTGTAACGTCTTGTTACTAACAAGATTCGGCGTTATTTATTGCAGTCCGATTAATCACCGTTTTTATAAACCGGAACTATTATTAAGGTTTTACATTGCTTTGGATCCCCTTTCTCCACATAACATTCATGAATTAATGCAGTTCCTTGATTACTGCCGTTCCTAGCCCTTTAATTAATTCAGCTGATATATTGTCTATTCCTAGCGACTTAAAAAAAAATCTTTATTGAAATTTCGACCTCATTATCGCTAGGTTTGGATATCCATGGTATTACGGTGTAGATTTTAAATTTTTCTGTTTGCTCTCCGTATTGTCTGTACATCAAAGAATAGGTCCCGGTTACAAACTTGTCAGTGCGTGACGGCATTTAATATGTGATATTTAATCGAGAACTGATCCCGTTTTTCTGCTAGATTATGAAATGTCCAGTTCGTAATTCTTGAACTGTTTGGAGATATACAACAATTACAGTCGAACAAAATATGTTGAATGTTAGTTTGGGACGCTTGGTATTGCTCGTTAATGATTTATACAAAATGTATTGTGATTAGAAAAAAATATTTTAAATAATCTTTGTTCAGCATTTGACTCTAATATACAACATGGAAGGAATTTACTTTTCACCAAAGTGTGGAGTACCTTTCTATGTTGAGCGTCACAAACTGACGTAATTATGCATTCATTTTTTATAATACTTGTCAGGCCGTAAGGAAGATTATCAAGAAACAAAGCAATAGCTTATATCAATATATAAAAAAAAGCTAAGTTTAGTACATAATTTAAATGAAAAACTTGTATTTAGCTGGAAAATACACTGTTAAACTGTAGTGGAGTTTTATAAATTTTCTTAAATAACCCTTAAACAAAAGATCATATCCCATTTGTGCTAACGACTTTTTAAATTTCTTGATGCAAACATGCATCGTATGTCTGCCAAAAATCAATTACACTAATTAAAATCAATCCACGGTACGTTTCAATTTTTACTACTGGGTGTGACAGTAGTAAAATTGCTTTACTATGGATAAATATATTAAAACTTAAGGCTCTTAGTAGCAACCATTTGAAAATTTTATTGCGTGGTATTTCAGGACCTTTTGGGGATAGTTTGGCAAGGACAAATTGGTGTCTATGACGGCTTGTTATATAACCTATACACAATTCAGAGAACTGGAAATGCGACTTTAAGTTTTGAAGGAGGAGCTGCTATAATCAACGTTGAATTAGGATTGAATCAATTGCAGGTAAATATGTATATTAACTTATTCATGTCCTATTCTTAGTTCACTAAAAATTCATTAATATTTTACCGGAATCTATTTAGTTATATATATGAAAGTGTATGTATAATTTAAACGGAATTGCTGTTTTGACACAATTATGTATCTCAGTGATTCTCAACGAGGGTTCCGCGTTGATTAGTCATTTTGTTCATGCTAAAGTTATAAAAGTCAATACATAATCAATAATATCAAGATTATCAACATACAGTCAAGAATTGATTTTTTCAAGGAGATACGTGCCATATAAGAAGCTTATATCCCTTTTTAGCCATGACTGATTCAATTGAAAATCTGGTGGTTGGAACTATGTATCTCTATTCCGCTGACTTAGTATTGAATGCAATAATGTAGTTACATCACAATATTTACGGTAAAATGACATGTTAGTACATACAGTCTCATTTCCATCGATATTTTAATCGATTTTCTCAGCTTGGATAAGCCTTTCTACCACGTGATAAGAGCTTTTGAGGGATTGAAAAAGAGTAAAACACTGAACTAATAGGAACAGTTTGATATGTCAGTACGAGAACTAGCTGAGGATAGGAAGCAAGCAGTTCAAACCCATGCAGGTAAAATAGTAGGGATTTTAATATTTTCTGTAACATTTTTTAAGATTTTACAAACGAAAGTGTAACTGCTAAAGCAAACTTAGTTTCGGTTTCAAGTTATCGATTATACAGCTGTGAACAAAGATGCGTTGCTGTCATTATGTTAGTAGTACCACACCACCAGTCTTCTACAAAACTAGAATAGCGACTGTAACGATGCACATAAAATATTTGCATGACTAGGCCTCTATAAATGCCTGAAAGTAGCACAAATAGAAAATGAAACTTGTCTGATACTATGCGTATATCTCTCCGTGAGTTACACGCTTTCAGACCAATTAGGTTCAGATTTTGTAGCCGAGAGATGCTATAGCCTACATCTAAAACTGACAATCAGTAGAGAAGAACTGCGTTTCTGACTTAATGGGTCCCTATTCTGGATTTTTTATGATGTACGGCTAACGTTAAAGTAAGGTAGCACGTGTACATTATTAGAGAATATTTCTAAGAGCAACCATGCTTCATTAACGATAATTTACTTTTTTATTTGTTATTTTACTCATTTGGATCCAATATCGACTGGCTCTATTCCCATTTATTGCTTTTTCTGGTTTAAAATAAACAAGATGTTTCCCTGCATCAATAAAAGTTTAATTGATTTTCTCGAGTCATGTTAGAAATAGTATTTCATAATGATTCCTAATCTTCCAATAATATTTTTGATCTCATTATAAGGTTGGATTTTAAGACACTCCTGGAATTTAATCCTATCGTTCATTTTACTTTGTTTTATTTCAGTTTTCTTCATTTTGGTAGGGCCAGTATATCTATAAAGGAACAACATAGTTTAATGGCCTTTATAACATAATATAGCTATAAGCACTCACAAGTCAGTGCTTATACTCTATAGCGTGCTCCGAAACATAAAAGTTGAGAATTACTGTTTTATTTTAAAAATATATTCAGTCAAATAATACATTGAAAATAGTAAATTTAAATTCGTGGACTCTCAGAGACCAGTAGATTTTCTTTTCAAATTGATACTAGCATTTCTAATTGTATTTTCCTCTTAAACCTTTATTAATTTATGCAATTATTGTCAAGGTCGACTACAGCTTTGTTGCCGAGTTCATGAACCTTGGTCCCAGAGGAGAAGTGCAGGCAATTGTGAAAAATATGAATATAAAAATGGCCATTAAAGTTAATTTAGTTGGAATGAAACCTGAATTGCAGTCGTTTAACATCAATAAAATGGGGTAAGTTAAAATTATGTGCATATATTTCTTCTTATATAAGCTTTATGCACATATATTACACTTAAAGTAATTGAAATATATATACATATATTTTTCGTGTTAAGAGTAAAAGCACACGTAAGTTTATTCCAATATTTACTACCAAATAATAAAATAAACTAAGGAGATATGAATTTTCTTAAATGCTGTACACAAAATCGTTAAGAAGGGGTATCATTTATGTACATAGCAAAATATGTTCAAGTTTTTAACAGGAGAAAAGATAAAGAATTAATCAAATTTATTATTCAATATTCAAACTAAAAATTCCTATTGCTGAAAACGTCTGGCCCATTTTATTAGAGTAAGTGTAAATGAGTAAAAAGATAAATTTGAGCAAAAACATAAGTATTCACTGAAAAGATCAAGGAGGCCAAATGCAGAACAGGAACATTTATTTTGAAATATTTGTCGGAGGCAGCTTTTGCGAGTAAATGTAGCAATAAACTACCTACGAAAACTTACTGAACAAGTTGTTCAGTAAAACATAAAAATGCTTCTTAGGGCCCATCGTGTTCAGCAGTTAGTGTCCACTTTGTAAACTTGGAACTCAAGTTTCGAAAGTATAAATAAATATATTTCATATAAAATTGTATTAAATCCTTAAAAGAAGAGAAAATGACTTCATTGTTATGTAACATAGTTATGTTATTTTCCCGTACAACCTGAAGACTACACGGTGTTCACAAAATCATAACAATCAATTAAATAAAATTTACAAGAAGAAAAACAAATGAGAAACAGGGAATCAAAAGAGATTTTTTAAAATCAAAATCATTAAATAACTGCAATACTATCCAAATTGCGTTTACATTCCTGAAGTGCGTAGTTGGATGTAATATTGGTATTATTCATAGCAGAACGTATCGGAAGCTAACGGCAATCGGCAAAGCAACTGTATTCAATTATTGCAGAAAGAGTTCTGACACTGGTGTATTTGAAGACTGGAAGTAAATAAGGCACTAACGTAAGTGTCATTTTCAAACTTACGAGAAGAAACGGTATTCAAAATTTTATTTCCATATAAAACAACACGTCTCACCATATAAACACCCAACAGAAGGGCTAAGCAATGTGTTTAGACTTTGATTGTTATATCTGCTGTAGGTCTAACCATATACATGGTGTTTCAGGACCTATGGTACAAACGTCGGGAGGTGAATCCTCATATCAAAATAAGAAAAAGGTTGATATGAACACGCGCCCTATCATGCGTAGTTTCGGCGCTAGAAGGCAATAAAACGTTCAAAACTGTATTTCAGGGCAATTTATTTCGAACAGTAATATCTGCAAAGCCTCTGGTTCATCGTTTCGTCAAAGAAATCGGCCCTGCTCGTTCGGAAAATGCGCATGTCAGAAGTGATGGGAAAGTGTGTGAGGGATTCCCGAGTGAAATTATGCAAGCACGAAAAAAACATATGTTTTCTTCTCCATTTTGTATTTGTTTGAGGTATCACCTTGGAATCAACGTGGTATTGTTCTCTGATAAGAAGTCATCCTATACTTACTCTGTCCAACCACATTCGCTGTGCAATTCTTGGAGAACCACCCACTTCCCTCGCGCACTTTCCCGGCACTTCTAACGTATGCATTTTCTGAACGAGCATGTCTGATTTCTTTGACGGAACGATGGACCGCAAGCTCTGCAGCTATTAGTATTCGAAATAAGTCACCTTTAAATACATTCTATCATGCAACCATGCATAATATTGCTTATTCCTTCTCCATCATGCACCTGCGTGAGGTATCGACTCGCAATCAACGTAGTATTGCTCTCAGGTTTTAAGTCATTCTCTACATGCTCTGATTGATCAAATTTCGCTTTCCGATTTTTGTGCAATCCCTCATTTCACTCGGGAATCCCTCACGCATTTTCCCATCACTGCTGACATGTTCACTTTCCGAACGAGCAAGTCCGATTTATTTGACAAAATGATGAGCCGCAAGCTCTACAGCTATCACTATTCGAAATAAATCGCCTTGAAATGAAGTATTGGATGTTTCGGGGGCCCCTTGGCGCCGAAACCACGCATCATAGGGCGCGTGTTCGTATGAACTTTTTCTTCTTTTTCGATATGAGAATTCATCGCCCGGAGTGTGTTCCAGAGATCGTGAAACACCCTGTATATTGTTATTCCCGTAAAAACGCAATTTTCTAAATAAAGTGGCTCTTACAAAGAACACTCGCGAGGTGCCAGAGCTCAACTTTGATGAAAATTCGTATGTAGGTAGGTACAGTGCCTAGCTAACCTATGCAGCCAACATTGTGGCTACTTTTGTCAACAACTAATAAAGATAAAGGTAAAATGAATTGTATGGGCGGTAACAGCACTATGGATTACGCCCGTCCCGATCAACAACTAATGACAATGACAAGCAGACCCGAGAAAGATGGAACATAGAGAGCAAGTAAATCGAATACAAAGTACGAAAAAAGACTTTTTACTTATAAACTTCAATATATATTGAAAGCAAATGGCTATTTTATGGATACTGGATAGGAGGTGATACATACTGGAGATTATAACGATAGTGACCGCCATATTGACAATGCTTTAAAAATTTTAAATAGTAAGTGGGCCATGCGATATATCTATCTATGCTAGAATGTTCCAAGAAACCGAATGATTAAGTAAGTGGGCCATGCGATATATCTATCTATGCTAGAATGTTCCAAGAAACCGAATGATTAAGTAAGTGGGCCATGCGATATATCTATCTGTGCTAGAATGTTCCAAGAAACCGAATGATTAAGTCAATTTTGATATAAATCAACCCTGTACGAGAAAATGACACCTGAAATTGACCTGGAAAATGTCAGTTCATTGCACCTTCATCATTGGTTTTCTTGGAACATTCCAGCACAGATTGATATGTCGCATGGCCTACTTACTATTTAAATTTTTAAAGCAAAGTCAGTATGGCTGCTTTCAAGATGGCGGTCGTTGTTGTCATACCATCTAGCATGTATCACCTCCTGTCCAGTATCCATTAATAGTCACTTGTAACAGTTTATGAAACAAAATACTTTTCCGTCTTCTGTATTCAATTTACTTGATCTCTACGTTCCATCTTTCTCAGGCACCTTGTCATTATTTGTTGACGACAGCAACTATAATTTTTGCTCTGAAGCTTTACCTAGGCGCTGTACCTACATACGAATGTTCATTAAAAAAGCAAGCTTTGCCTCCTACGAGTGTTCCTTGTTAGTTACATATTTACATGAAGTCTTCATTTGTCTCTAAACCTAAAACTCAATTTAACTTATACATGAAGAGGGTAGATCAAATCACGATGGCTTCGGTGAAATATCTTGATTATGTAGCACCTTTCAGGTCCAAAACATTATTATGAGGAAATAATATACAGCGCAAAATTGGCTATTTTAATTCAACACTTTTAGGGGTCTCAGAGTTACCACCAGTTCTATGGAAAATCAACACAACAAAGGGCATAGATTTAGCAGATTCTATACAATGTTGATTCAACATGATGAAGAGTGTCTTTCTATCTCTATCATAATCTTGAATCGCCGAAATCATACAGCAAACGGTGGTGATTTAACAGAAAAAGGTCGTTGCTTTAACGCCGGAAACAAGCGTATGCGCGAACAAAACTCTATGTGCTATCGTTTAACAGATAGCGTAAACTTTTGTTCGCGCATACGCCTCAACTGTTGAATTAACAAGCCCCTTTTCTAAGTCTAGAAACTCCTGAATAAAATATTATCCAACAATGTAGTCACTAACACCTTGCATACTCGTATACTTTAGCGCTTCTTAGCTATGTATCCTTTCGTAGCGATCATCAGACTTCTTATGCAGATTATGTGTTACTACTTGATCCAATGTTTTAGTTCTTTCAAAATACAAAATTCTGTATTCCATATCATTGTATTGTTAAGTTGATATCACGTCTGATAGACTAGTTTTAGCGAGCGGAAAGCAAGCCAATGAGATACAAAATTTCATGTGATGTGGGCCAGCTTTAAAATAATTTTGGTGAGCATTTTGTATAGAACTGACAGTAAACTAATTGGTCTGTAGTTTTTGACGGCTGTATCTTCGAAACGGTGTGTTTACTTCAAATGGGACCTTCAGCAATCGACTCAGGAAGGTCGAAAAAATAAGGATACCCATTCTAAATTGTTTTTATGTGGCGGATTAAAACTTGGCTTATTATTTTCAGTTTCAGTAATTATTTTGGTAATTTATCCTGTGTCAGCTACAGAAAATAATTGTTTCGAAGCTAGTTTCAATTCAAAAGATTGACTCGCTCGAATCAATTCTGTAGACTCACAAAAGATCAATGCGACCTAGCTTATATTGCTCATACAAGAAACATAATGAAAATATTAAATAACATGATTGATTACACCGAATTTATTACTTAAAAATTTCTCAAGCGAAAAACAGTCTCAGCCAAACATTCATGTTTGTGGGCAAATATTGATAAATATGAAAGTTCTAATGTTTAAAAAATAAAAATAAAAATATTATGCTTGATCATTCATTGTCGCTCTATAACCAATCAACACAATACTGGTTATGCTTTATAAACTTATCTCTATGTTTTTAAGAAATGATTTTTTGTTTTAGACAGTTATTTGCTGCAGTTATTAAATTATTCAATGTATTATATTTTGCTATTGTATATTGGTATTATATCTCCTCTTAACAGCAGACAATTTCGTACTGAAAATGTATTCTCTCCTATTTACAGAAGGATTCGTGTTAACATCCACGGAATACCAGTAATTTTGGAATTCATTACATCCACCATGATAGACTTCATTTCAAATCTGCTACGATTCCCAATACGGGAGATAATTGAAAACCAAGTTGAAGATATCATTGCGGACGTAGTTTCACAAATAGATATTGGAAATATGGCATCGCAGTGTTGCTAATTTGTGTCTACAAACAGTATGATGCCAATAAACATAGATATAAATTACTGTATATTGTTATTCTTTGTAAAATGAACAAAAGCATATAATTTACTAAATTCGTCAATTTTATTCCAACAATTTTTTTTATATGTAGATTGAGGAATTGATTAAGAGCGTAGTTGTGCTAAGGTAATATGGAACAAAGTTGAAGAGAAAAAGCAACAAATTATATTTCCTGCTTTATATAAGATAGTTTAGTTTCTTTAGCAAGCACAATGAAAACTAGGAATTAAATTACTTTATTGCTGATTATGTATGTTCTACAAATAATCAAAGATTATGTTCTTTAGTTATAGTAGGATAAAAGGAAGTCGTAACAGTGAAATACAAATAACGAATTAATTGAATACGTTATTCCTCCTTGATCTGAGGTATTTGTAGATTACATTCGAATGCGGAACCTCGTTCTGGTTATAACTAAAGCTCGAATCAACTTCAAAGATTTTTTTGATGAATTCTTCTTGTCTTTATTTGTAAAGAATACACAGACTAACTTATATGCATAGTAATGTTCATGGTCTAATCCGTATTCTTAGTAGATTTCCTTTCAACGTGCTTGCATAGATACAAGTTGTAGATTTTACCATAGAAGAAGTTAATTCTCTTTTCACTAATGTTTTTTTCGAATTGATTTAGTTTCAAATTGTTTTGCTTTCAAAGCCCCAAATTAAATGTAACATTGTGTTGTGTGTGTATAACAAGCTTATATAATATATTAGCTACATAACCCAATGTTAGAAATTATGTTTCTTTTCCTTGGAGTTTTTTTTTTAGATTTTTTTTTATTATTTGCAACAAAAAGCGTGTTTCTTTGCCTTGAACTTTTCTGCACAAATTCAAATTAATTGACGGTGGTGCCTGAGTAAAACATCTGACACTAGCAACGAATGCAACAATAAAAAAATGTAATTTGTTTAACACAATAATACTATTATAAATATATATATTAATTGCTATTTTAAAAAATTTGTTTGTTTCATTTTAATCTGTACCTAATTTTACCTTCAATAACCATATTTGTATTATTATAGCTGATATTAACCATACGTATTGGTCGTTGTAATCCAATTTACAAATTGTTGATATGAATAGAAACGTATTGATATTAAGTTAAGAATTGCCATATATTTCTACTTTATATGAGATAATGAAATAATTTAATCTATTCTGATTATATTTGAGTCTCAATACAATAAACATCAGGGGAAAGATCAAGTCTATGGTAAGGGAAACTTAAAATATTTGTAGCACTCACGCTTCAAACAGACATCACATTTCAGAATTAACTGAAAAATCCATATTGCTTAGAGAAGAAGAGTTCTTGGTCCATTATGTTGTAACTTTAAACAAGAAACATTGTTAACTCGATATCGAAATATGCCTAATTACTTATAATTTACTGATCTAAGGATATTAGAGGCTGCAAATTATCTCTAGTTTCATGGTAATTAGTAGGTTTCCACAAAATTGAACGCACTTGATTCTGTGAAAACTAACCCAGAGATAATTAAAACATTTTAATGAATTGGAAAGAAAAAAAATACAAAAAAACATACTCCTTACTTTTCTAAATTTACTTTTTACATGATGGTCTTGGACATCTTCATTCCTTGTACAATTGAAATGAGTTAAGTTTGATCACTTCTGTACTTTTCACCTCGGATCACTATTAAAAGATACTTTATACATTTCTTCACCCAAGGTAAAGTGTTTCACTTAGCGGGGTCTGTAACCTGGAATAAAGGAAGTAATTTGTGGGAGCGGAATCTGCATGCTCTAGTCAATAATCATTTCTTTTAGCCAACATATCTACGAAGAACACAGCAAATTCTAACTTTTTCTCGATATGTATTTTACACGTTCCATTGAAACGTGAATGTGACGCCGGAGTCAATTAAGTCACATTATCTAACATGTTTACTAAGGCACAGAAGTGATCAAGTAAAGGGGTAAATGAAGGTACAAATCTTCATGATATT
>JAGDQP010016733.1:8778-39977 GCA_022664845.1 Lepisma saccharinum
TTCAATATCTTCTTCATATCGTTTCCTCTTTAATTCCGCTCCTTTCTACACATATCTAGAATTGCGTTGCTGCAAACTCCAGATGACGATACTGGATCAGCGTCGAAATCGATCGGCATAAATTAATCTAGTGATCCAACTCTGGAAACTTACAACCAAGTAAGTATTGAAGTACAGTGTCCCATGTGCTAACACGAAATTAATTAAAACATCTCGACTTTGGGTCTCCCTAGTGGCGAAATTATTTGGCCATGGTACTAACAACATACATCATTCTGCAAAGTTTTTAAGCTCTTTCAAAATGCTTAAAATATTGGTGACAGGTTCGGGCCTGTTCCTTGCAAGGTAGCGAAAATTCTTCAGCGGCAAGTAAAATGAGACACCGAATGTTGACACATTAAAAATGTGCTTAAGGGTGTATAGTTATTCACATTAAATCCAATTTCTGAAAACTAATACTTTTCTTCTTCAAATACTTTGAACTGGAACTTGCTTTAACTTAATTTAAATTCAGCTATATGTATATCTATTTACTTGCCTCGGAAAAATGTGTAATATCAGAATGATAACGTTCCCACTTTTGCTACACACTACATGACATAACAGAATTACGAAAAGAAAAAATACAAGCAGATACGTTTTCAAGAACATGGGAACGTAGGAAGATTTAAAGTTCTTGCATTTTTTCCTAATTCTATTCTATTATCTATATGCCCTGTAGTGTTTATTCGATCAAAGACTTTAGCTAAAAGCTGAAATCATTTTTATACTAGTTAACCAAGTCTTCTGGAGGCCATGAGACAAGGAAGGAGACTTCCATGAAGTTTTAATCTCTTGTGGAAATGATCGCTGAAAAGTTAATTTTAACTTGTTCAAAAACGTCTATATAAAGTTACGAAAGTACAGAATTCGTTCTTCCTTACTTCTAGAAGATCACGCATATCTTTTTTTTTTAACAATTTCCTAGATAATGAGTATGTTCATTTAGAAATAAATTTGAACCTTTGTGGTATTTCGAATTGGTTGATTCCTTTTCACTAAAATGTATATATCACGCTCACAAAATTGTGCATTTTCAATCTGTTTTCAATTTCACAAAATAGTACGGAACAGTTATGAAATTATCATGTTCCTCTACGCAATGTTGGAGTGTCATCGAATACACTCGTATGTTTGTCCATCTGAAATTTTGTTCACATTAACTGAATATATAAGCGATGAACAATCATTTTGTTCATTCAATTGAGATTACAAATATAATATGGAGAGTTTCATCCGAAAATAATATTAAATGGATTATTGATAATTCAATAATGTCAAATTTCGGATAGTGTCCCAATATATTAGTACTAAACTATTCAATAATTAGTTACGTAATATTTTCTTGAAAAAGTTAGTTTTTTTTCATGGTGTAATGGACTATTCTTGAAGCCTTGGCTTTCAATGTTACTTTACTTTGGAATTAAAAATGATGTTTACATCAACGCTGTTAATTACTTGACTGCCGGATTTTCTATTGCATCTTATCTGACATAAGGTTGCTCATAAATATCTGATGCTAAATAAATTATGTTGATGACAAATAAATGATGTGGAAAGTTTTAGGTTGGAACGCATATGAACATTCTGATAATAATGCACAGAAAAATAATACAAACAGATTTAGATATACAGCGTTGAAAGCAGACGAGTGTACTAACGAAAGTGAAAATAGTGACGATCAGCAACAAAGGAATGCCAAATAAATGACTGACAAACAACGTGAACACTAATTAAATAAAACAAAGCTTTATTTTTCCTAAAACCTGTTTTAATTTTTGACATTTTACTAATAAAACACTTTTTCGGATATTTGTTGTGGTTTATTTATTTTGAATCCGATGATCGCTTCGTAAGTTTTCCTGCTCACATTATCAGGGGATCTTGTCTGATGTTAAATAACAATGCACATGATATAAAACGTTTGGCCATCATTTGGCCATCCCTACTACTTACTGCGAAGCCTACAGCGAAATGATTTATTTAAGAAGTTTATTTTAAATTCAATACTCTTCGAGTGCCATCACTAACGAACATGTCAGCAAACTCACTCTGTAGTGCAAACAACGCATTACTACGCACGTAGGCTGTACGGTATGGTACGGATTTGGCTGAATATCTTTAAAATTTGGCAAATTATCCACACTAATCTTTAAAAATACTTCCAATTATTCAAAATTACTAAATCTGTGACAAAAATATACAAATTAAAAACAGAACTCAACTTGTGATTCTGCCATGAACAATGTCTGTACTTCAATACACGAAGCCTTTCGCTTCTTTATCTACGAGCTTATTGAGGCGCACAAAGATTCCCTTAAAATAGGTTAATGTTAATTGTTAAATACGTAAATCACAAGTTTATGTACATGTAAATATGAGTAAGTGAAAGAAGAGAAGTAAAACTGTGTTTACATTAAAGAATTTACGGTACTTCAAATATAAACACGGAAATTTTGTAAGAACAGGTTTCTAAATGTTGCCACAATGTTAGCGTGAACAATACTGTATGAGAATATTACTCATACACATATTTACACGTATATCACTAGCACAAAGGAAAGCCGGAAGGGAATTTAAAGTAAATTTATGATAAGGAAGGAATTTACTTACAGCTTATTTGTTCCGTATTAGAACACACACAATACGAAAATATATACAGGTCACTTCTATATTTCGAGCCCACTGTAGGCTAATAATCATGCATAGAGGAGAAAACGACGTGCATGTAAAGAATAAACACAAGGTTGAAGAGACAGTGGCGACACGTAGCGGACGACGCATCAAGCTTGGAGAACAACTGACTGCTGCATAGCGCGTGGATTCAGGAGCTTGGAACAACTAACAACTGCACAGCGTATGTGTGTGTTCTAATACGGAACAAATAAGCTGTAAATAAATTCCTTCCTTTTTATCATATTTTTACTTTAAATTCCCTTCCGGCTTTCCTTTGTGCTAGTGATATACGTGTAAATATGTGTATGAGTAATATTCTCATAACTAACATTTAACATACACCTACTTAAAAAAGAAGTCTTTTGTGCGCCTGAAGAAGCTCGTGGGTTAAGAGACGAAATACTTTGTGTACTGAAATACCAACATTGCTCAGGACAGAATCACAAGGTGAATTTTGTTTCAGATACTCTTGGCCTCCGTGTATATATAAAGTGGCTTTGTTCATATAGACATCAGTTCATCACAGAATCCCGCACCTACACTAACGCCATCTGCTGTGCACGTAATTCAATACAAATAATACGAAACATCATTCATAAATTATTCATACTAATATGTAATGCACTGCTTTTCAGTTTATGAGGTCTTATCATCATCGTAAGTTTATGAGTGAGTATTCGCGAGCATCATCGTGAAATAGTAAAATAATAAAATTAACATTGTGAAGGGTTGATTACTTACAAGCATACATTCAATTTATGGTATTATCAATTGCATCCGGTGCTTTACAAAAAGAAATTATAGTAAACACAATATAACCAGAAATTATTCTTCACGAAGTATGACAGTAAAATAGGAACTTCCGAGATGTCAAACACGATTAAAAGAACAATTGTTAGACAATATTTGTGTATTCCATTATTCAGTCAGTGAACATGTATTTTTGTGCAGTTTTTCTCACAGACTGATTGAAATAATCTTTTAAGTTTAACCACGGCGGATATTTGTACTCGTCTTATTTTTTTGTGATTCCAGAATTTCGACTTCCCGATATTCCGAACATCTCTAACTGTGAAGTCGCCTCAACAATATGGGACAATACATATTCCTGTGGATCAGGGACGTGTATTTCTCAGTAGCTAAATATTGCTATCTTCTATTATTGTGTTCAATATTTTTAGCCGCACGTGTTGAAAAATAACAAAAAGCCAGTTTTACTATTTAAAATTCTTTTATCAAGTCAGTACAGCGAACAGTGCGTCGTCCAATGGACAAAAATAAAAAAAAGGAACAAATGTCATCGGACTTGTGCACCGCACGGAATGAAATACAAATGATTGCAAAGAAAGAAACCCCTAGTCACAAACAGATGAAACCCCTCAGCCAACAGAGTGCGCGTTCAGAGTGACCACATTAGACCGTCCCAAGTCGAGAAGATACTCCTACAGTCAACAGAATGCGCCTGCAAAGCGACCATATGAGAGGGAGCCGAGCCAACTCGTAACTTTCACAGCGTTCGCACTGGTCTTTCAAGAAGCGAAGGGTGAGGCTGCTTGTTACTAGTGAACAGTTATAGTACAGGTACGAGTTTTCGTTGACGACGAAAGTGTGGCAAACATATGTCCTGTGGTATATTTGGGATATCTAAAAAAGCCAAAACATGTCTAGTGATAACTGCAGGAATATATTCCGTGAACGTTTCGCTTGAGGTTCAGCAATACTGTGTGTGCAAGTGTCCGCAAGTTTGACTGTTATTACGTAAATTGCAGAATAATACACCATGAAAAACAGACATTTTAACAAGCTGCAGCGTATTGTTTAACAAGCTAGTTATTTCTATTACGCCATTACAAACTTAGGTTGGCAAAGAATATAGTTTTAAAAATGACAGGTCATTACGGATTTTACCACTGCTTTGCATGTTTAATATTTGGAAGAAAAACGACTATTCTCTCATAACGAACATAAAAAGAGGAAATTAAAAGCGACCTTATAAAAATGTCCCCTGTGCTACATTGTTCCTCATCTTCGTACAACAACTATGGTAAAACAATCAAGTTATTTTCATAAAGTACCACCTGGGTATTTGAAGGATGAAACAAGAAAATTTGTGATGTTCTAATCATGAACGATAAACACTATCTTATTTAAGGGTACTACTAATAGTCCATTTTTCATCTCTAACAACTTACAATACGACTTACGATACTTATGTTTGAAGAAGAAGAAGGTAAAAGCTATATTTAAGTGCATACACGATACGCTGATTTTACACAAATGTGTTGTAACAGTTCTATAACATAATCTCTGTACAGTACGAGTGACCATGACAAAAGGGAACGAAGAATGTGGGTCAGTCACGGGATGTTTCATAACTACACTTACCTACGCTTCACACACACAATTATATATAAATATGATACAAACGTGCACGACTACACCATAATAGTGATTCATAAATAAGTTTTCAACTCAGCTTACATTTAACATTATTATGTACAAGGCAATATTCTATTTTTTTCTCATCTTATAATTATTACTAACCTGTACTGTTAAGCCTGGTGAGTTCTGTGGGCTAGGTCTACTGAGAGGCTGCGGACTTCGATATGTGTTCAAAGAATTCAAGTGTTGCTGAAACGGACACATACCAACAAAAAGCATTCAGCACACATAGCAAGTGATATGCAGCACGGAAACTAAATACATTGTTTCTACTGATGGCAACATTGAACTGATGAGATTAAAACAAAATTGCAAGCGAAAATTCTTCATTCCTCACTCCGAAAAATTACTAAGTTTAAATTAAATGCTTTTATCCGTAATTTGCTCTCACGTTCGCCTTATTACTCAGTACTAATATTTCACCCACGAACTACACGCATTTTCAAATCAAGGCAGTGAAAAATATGAAGGGAAATGTAATGATTTCCTTTCAATCTTACATACATGTGCACTATATTTACAAGAGACATAAAAGATGGTGAAAAGCAGAAGTAATTCCCAGAGAAATTATGTAAACTTATCATCAATGTGACTGTCAATCCTCGGAATGTTTAAATCAACGAACGATCAACTATGTTTAGCCTTATTGTTCGTCGATTGGAACAGTGAGAGGACAGATAGTCACACTGAAGTAAGTTTAAAATGTGCTCACAACGATATTCTATTTGATCTTAAGTGAGATTTGTGGAAGAAGAAAAACAGAAACACAGTAAATATACACACATACCACTAAGTAATACACCTATTTATATTTACTGTATTTGAAAGTGACTACCTATATTTTCAATAGTGTAAAGAATTAAGTTTTTTTTTAAATCTTCAATGGACTGAACAGGCAATTATGTCGTAAGCCCGTCACGTTTGAGGAATTATGTTCTCCGTCATAACTCGTCCTGGAGAAGGGATGGGGACGATAGCAGCCAGGGCCAAGTTGAGTTCCCATCCCAGTATTTGCTTGGTGGAATTTGTCAGGGTGGTCGGGAGATGGACACGAACCTGCGGGTTTCACGAGGGCTGGGTGATTACTGTTTGTATAGTGGTTGTGTTATGAAGTCATCAAACCAATTTTGTTCTACTAGTCAGTATTGATTTGTGATTTTGGTCCTATTGAGTATGTAGCTTCTTAGAACGGACCTATATTAACATCGGATTCGAACCACTCGCAATGCTGATTGTTTGGTTTTATGTATGGACTTTAGGCGACTCTGAATCAGGTCGGAAAGGATGTTGGAAGGAAGTCGGAAAGGACCTAGCTTGGAGGCACCATCCCACACGCTTTCAGTGTTCACTATTCCTTACCCCGATCTAGGTTGTTTCTGTGACTACTCTTCCAATGCATACATGAGTTGTGAACGTCACGAACATTTGTGATCTCAGAGATCCTGTGAAAGTCTGCCCCTTCTTTTGAAGAAACATTGCACTATTTCATGTTTAATCTGCTATACCATTCACAGCTTGCAACACTGTGTTCTGTACTTCACGTATGCTGTTTATCACTACCAGAAGATACCACATAACCAGTAAACTGACGTAGTGTCATTTGAAAATAAATAAATAAACGATGTACATGATTGAAAGCACTGACCTTGCGATGGCATCAGTTTTCAACTCATAATATCCTCTGTATCGATGAAATAACCTTCCGAAAACCAAATTGCATAATTGTAGATGTATGGCGAAAAACTCATTGTATTTACCATTACAAGAAGTCCATTTTGGTCTCCAAGTTGTAAATCCTGTCGAAAATGAAGCGGAATTCGACCCATGTTTATACGAACTTTTCTTGTTTTCCAATATCAGGAATAACCTCCTAATATTACATTTCGGACATTCTCTCCTGTCAATTTGAGGAATATCGGAAGTTTTCAGGTCATAGTGTGGGCTTTCGCTGAAATTGGTGTGATGGATCAACCACGTCTGGAAGGTTTTTATACGATATTTGACGTTCGCCCGAAAAATAGTTCCAGAGTTACGGCATGTGGAAGATGGTGGAGTGGATCAGAAAATTTGACCCACTTCTGAGGAATGTGCCTCGAGCCCAACTTCTGGACTCGATAACTTTGAGACTATTTATCACAGTCAAGTGATGTTTACACATCTAACAGACCTTCATCAAAAAATCCGCAGCTTGTTCTCATCTGCAGAAAAAAAAATAACCCAATAAGATCGTAATATTTTTTCTAGTAACTCTGATGTAGACTCAAGAAACACACATTAAAAGCACCACCTGAGCCTCATAAAAACCGTGCTACATGTTGATGAAAGGACAAAAAATTGAAAAATTACCAAAGGTGGATTTCTGAAATCTTATAGCACAAAAGGGACAAGTGATATCCACGTCACGTTGCGTACATTACCTAATCAAACCCTCCCCCTATGTGTGTTAAAATACCATCGTGTTATTGCAAGACACTAGCGCAAATTAAAAGTTTGAAATATATATAGGAATAGGTGAGCGCCGTCTTAATGGCCGAAAAGTCACCTTTCCACACATGCGTTACAATACTTCTGGTTGTTAGAAATTATCTCTGCAAAGAAGTCATCTAACCTTATGCTGTCTATCTTCTCATCATTCTCTGTAACATCAACTTCAAAATAGATTTTAGTAGAGAAAGACATAATCGGCTCTTTGCTTTCTCACTTACAGAATCAGATATTCTGTTATGCTCATGTAGTGTTTGCAAGATATATTTGATCCTTGTCTGAGTAAGCTTTGGATTTTTCTTTTGTAGACCGGAATCCAAATTTGTGAGGGCACGTATTTGCACTTAAGACGACAATTTTCTATAATATTAGGAATTGTGAAGAAGTTTTGACAGCTAAGCCTGAATGCTTTCAAATCTTTAAGCAGTTTTTCTGTCTTGAAACCAATATCTACGTCTATTTTCCCTAGACTGAATGAAACAAGGTTCATTGCAATTGTCATCTCTCTTTGTTTGTCATTACAATTTATAAGATTCCTTATGAGATCTTGAAGTACTAAGCAAATGAAGCTCTGAAAATTTTCCTGGTTCACACACTGATATGATAGTTCTCAAGGATGATAACTTCATACAGACACCGCTTGTATCTTCCGCATGATTTTAAAATGATTCGCTGTTGATAACTTTTTTGCTATCTAGGTACACACTTTTCAAAGCCATCAAACACAAGTAAAGCACATTTCACAAACGCTAAATTTAATTTTCCACCATATTGCACAATGTTTCAAAAGAAACAACATGAACTCAGTGGAAGCTATGTCATCTGCACGATGAGGTGGAGAATCACAAAACAAACAGTACATGTTACACAGCAAACCATGACGGTCCAACCCAGTTCCACTACGCGACTAGATTTTATTGCACCACTCATAACATGTAGTCCACATACAACAATGTCCAAAACTTTTTTCCTATTTCTGAATCTTTATTATTTTTATCTTCTAGGTGTCTTAGAAAACTGAAGTTGATGATGATACTCGGCCCATTGGCACCTGCAACAAATTGTTGGGTGGAAGAGTACAATCTCTTGCAAAAGAATGCAGAAGATCTGCTGATATTTCATGATTAGTACTGAGTTACCACTCTATTTGTATTGCAGTCAAGGAATCTCTCAAACATTTTGAATTTGAATTTTATTTATGACCTTTAGGCATGTAAGGCTCAGGCCGGAAGAGGGAAGGAGCTTGAGGAAAAACGTATCAATCAAGATGGTCGGCCTTTATGTGCTACTTTGTTCAAGGATTCGTCAAAACACGACACACAATCCTCACAAAGTCTCAACCGTTTAGTAAGTACCCCATGGGAATATGGTGTTAGTTCGTGCTTAATAATATAGCAACACTTTGTTTCACCCACACGGAACTTCGACGCAATTATCGTACCAGAAAGCATCCCCAACACTAGAACAAAATCTAAGAGATATTTTATTTGCAACAACTTTGCACCAGATAGCTTCAGCATGTGTCTTATTGTCACTGCATATGTAAAAAATCAGTGTTATCATTGCACTTACAGAGTAGTAACATTTATCCACATCTAAAGTACATAACAGTAAATGGCGCAGTCAAATATGACTTCTTCAAGAGCGCCTGTCTTGAAGCGTTATGATCATCACTCAATGAATATGCATATTTACTTAGAGCAATTTGACAATTATTATCAAGCGTATGACAATGAAGATGAGATGAAAGTTATTACTTTCTTAACGTGTATCACTCACAAACTGTTCACAGTAATACGTGATAACTTTGCTCCTGAGGAAGTTATAAAGACCAATCGTACACTATATTCAAACACCGGATGTTGAAGCACTTCACAACAAAAGTGAATATGATACTAGAACGGTATAAGTTCCAATCCTTAAAGAAATTGAAATTAGACATCCCAAAATTTCATAGTAAAGTTGCGAAAACAGGCAATGAAATGTGCTTTTGGTGAGGGTTTGGAGGAAGCTTTGTGAGATCAATCATCGGAATAAGGAAGGATGAAACATGTAATCGACTCCTGGCCAAAGAATAGGAATGCCTTCAAAAACATCGTCCTCTATATAATGAATGTTTTGATATACGAGTTATAGGTTACATGCGATTCTCTTGCTTCACTGAGTCCTGAAACTCGTAACAATCATATCATTATAATTACATGGCAGGATACAGTATAAATAGTAGCATAGAACATTTCTGAAGACTTCACAAATAGTACTTTTTAAACAAAAATATGATGTATTACAGTACCCTAAAAACATTGCATATCGTGTAAAAAGAATATATTCTGTTGTATATATCCGACAGAGGTTAAAATAAGTATAATGAAGATATCTGAACGAGAGCCGAATTATAAAATTGTATTGTCAGACGTCTGGTTCGTTGAACTTGTCCGTGAAACGGCCATCCAATATATAAAATCCTATTGTAGGACTATAAATCCCAGTAACTTTATCATATCTAACCATCAGTATGACTGATGTCCGGTTGTTAAAAGTGTTCGTGATCTGTAGAAGATCTCGATTCGTCGATCAACGTTCTGTTTCGTTGCACCTTAAACGTTGAAAGACGACTCAATACCGGTTAATCAAAACTTTAGTTGGAACTATGATATACACTGAATGATGTCATGTAAATACCGTAATCTGATTGGTTAATAAGGAACTAACAAGGAAAGAGAGATCTGAGCAGGAATCAAAACATTTCAAAAATGTTATGTAACTTTCGTTATATGGTGTAGTAGAGTGCATATCTGTTGAAAAGATACAAATGGAATCGGAAGAAAAAGAGAGCCCAAAACTTCAGCCAACTAACGACAAAATATATTTTGGAGCTCCTCCTTAGATACAAAAGTATTTTCGAAAATGAAATAATAATAAAGGATGTCTGTCGCTCGCTATTACTTCATATGCGGACATCTAACTTCAGGTTAGAGTAAAATCGAAGTGTGAAAAAATGTATTTAGCCCGTTATTCACCCTTCTATACAAGAAAAAGTTTTTCTAACGCTATATATAGGGTGGACCAGTTATCATAAGGATTGCCTTAATATGCATGTCAGTGCAATCTCTAAAATCTTACGACTCCAAAGTTTTCAACCGAATGAAATCTTTTACATTCTGGTTGTCACCACTTCTAATAATCTTAATAACTTACCATCTTGGATCCCTGTTTGATATAAGGATCAGAACTAATTTATGTAACCGGGCATGAATTTTATATGCAATAACTTTTGTTGGTTTCAATTTATATTTTAATATATTTGTAGGTGAAATATTAGTAATTAGTAGTCTTATAACAGTTTTTTTTTTCTTTCTTGGGAAAGTGACAGAGGCAGAAACGGTAAGTAGCCTCCTTGTAATATTTTAACATAAAGTCCTTATGAAAGCGATTCAAAGGTCATTCAAAGATCAATTGAGAGCCCCGAATCACGATTTATTAACCTTCAAATCAACACACATTTTGACTTACGTTGTACCGATTATGTTGGGTAATAGGGCAGAATTTTGACCTTAAAACCTAATAACCATTATTACTTTACCAGTGTGAATAAAGCTTTATATTACATAATTTTTACACTTACGTTACTTCTATCAGAAAAAAAAAGTTGGTAATACTAACATTCAATATTCGGCTGCTTTTCTAACACAAAAGATACTCTGACTGCGAAGTGAATATTCATGGGATAGAGGAGTGTCCGTGAAAACGGATAATAAGAGCGAGTTAAGTGCACAGGCGAAGGAAAATTGGCCCAATCTTGCGTCTTGCTGTTTATCATTTGTGGCTCCGAGGATAAGGATAATTTTTGCGAATCTTATTTCTTATACGTCAACCCTCGCCAATGCAAAAGGAAGCGAAAAATATTCGGATTAACTTAAATCTGAGAACAAAAATGTGAACTAGTTTCTTGTGAGAAAATGTAACAGTTTTGCCACTACTCCAATTTTTTCATACATTAATTCTACTGAATTTGCAGAAGTATAAATATCTGAGTTTCCTAGTTTCTTTAACACTATTGGGACCCTGACCGAATAATCAAATTGAGAATTATATGGACGTGATAGGAAATATACACTGTATCCAGAAATACTTGGACCACATAGAAACGGAACCAAAGGATATTTTGACTAGCAATGCAATGTTTAAATTCCTTTCAATTACACTATTTCATTTACGCCCAACGTTGAACTAAATTCTTTCGTACTTAAACTTGCTTACAATAAATTCTTGATAGTCAAAATTCTTACGAACTTGAGTCAAAATTCTGTGAAAACTGCTCCGGTTTTTCTCTCATACATTTGGTTTTTGAATGCGAGAAAATATTTTAATACTTAAACTCATCTGTTCATGGCTACCATATTTTAACATGTAAAAAATATAACGTAAAAATTACTAATGAGCACTATGACTTTATATATCTGAACGCATGCATTTAAATTAAAAATAAAATTCCATACATAAACACATCAGCATCTCATCTACCTAATATCACGCTAATGTGCAGGTTTGCATGTCCTTAAACACTGCAGTGAGTTTAACAACTAAAGCATGCCTTCCTGCATTTTACCCAATACCTCGTCGATCAGGGAATGGAATTAATTACACATAAGCAGCTAACATATTTTTATCTTGATATCACTAAAGGAACCAAGCTGAAACACTTTCTTTTCTGTGTAACACGCCTAGTTGTCATATGTACGTTCATACACGTCTAACAAACATTCATAACACAACACAATGCAACATTAGCTTCTTTGAAATGGAACACAATAACTCGAGATAAAAAGAACTTACAGCTGGAATAGTTTGAGAGTTTGAGATCAGAGGGGGACTGCACTGAGGCTGTGGAGATTGTTGGTGTTGATGAGGTGGTGTAGGTGCCTGGGATTGGGGAGACGTTTGCTGCGAAGGCGCCGCTTGCTGATGGTGGTGTTGTGACTGGGATTGTGCTTTCGACTGTTGTTGTTGTTGTTGCTGCTGCTGCTGTTGTAATTGTTGCTGCTGCTGTTGTTGTAACTGATGCTGCTGCTGCTGTTGTAATTGTTGTTGTTGTTGTTGTTGTTGCTGCTGCTGTTGTTGTTGTTGCTGTTGCTGTTGTGGTGGTGACTGATAAAGATACTGATTTGAAGGAAATGCTTCTAAAGGTAAACTGTTGTCCAGTGTCACACCCTAAAAAGAAAATACACATTTTAATGTTTTATACATATTCAACATGATTTTAAATTACAGGACAGTCAACTGGAATATTAATCGACAGTTCAAATGCTGATAACCACAGTTTGAACGACTAATAGTGTTCTATTTTCTATTGTACTGGTACAAAAGCGAAGATGGACGAAGTTTAGTGCCAAAATTCGGTTGCGGGATACATAATGTCCAATCTTGTTCCCCAATATTAGACTGGGAAGAGGTTCGGAAATTATATGCTAACAAAGGGAGTTAAGGGCACATTAAGTGTGCGAGTTGTATGAGGCATCTCTTCGCTGGAATTTCACAATCTCGAATTCAACTCAGGAAGAGGGCCCGCTCTGGCTGGTCGATGTCTCGTCTAGACTGGTCTATCTCCTCTTAACAAACACTAACACACTAGAAGAGCTAGGTAATAGAATCAGGTTGCAATGACTGGACCTTATAGTTAGTAGGCGAAAAAGCACCCCCTGAACAAGCACACGTTCATCACTTCTTGCTAGGCAAAATCTTTAACATTTTATGCGCAGATATGGGCTACGCAAAAAGACAGAGGAAGTCTTAAAAAAAAGCTTTCTCGTGCCTAGGTATCATACCAATTCGCTTGGAGAAAATTGAAGGAAAACCTCAATCAATACGGCCGACAACAGGACTCGAACCTGCGTCCCTTCCATTTCGCAATGTAGATCGTAAGTTCGAGACTAACCACTTGACCACATGGATTGGCCCCTTGAGCGGGTCTACTTTTTAATATATATATATATATAAATTACGAAGAACTTTCCTTCCTCCAACTAACCAGTTCTCAGCGCTACAATGGTTATGCATGGCGTTAACGAGTGGAAGTTGTACCAGGAAACGAATAAGACACCTTGCATCAAGGAAACTTATAGTGTCAAAGTACAAACTCCTACTACAACTGTGGCTGTGATGAATGTCACTTACCTTCTCACATAGCGGAACATGTAATCATTTGGTATCTAAAATTATGCTTCCGGGTGTTGGATTACCAGAAATACTGATGCACTGCCAACACCTCAAAGTTGGATAGCACCCAACCAAATAACCTTCTTAGAAAAGGGAACAATAAAACTTCCAGAATGCTGGGATAGATGCTTTGCACCGCACGACGATTACTTCAAATAATGACATGTTTTGAAGATATGTAACCATTTCACTTTTTCAATGATTTCACTAGTCCGAATCCTATTAAATGTCCTGGTACGAGGGAACCATTGATATCTCGCATCTACAATTTTTGTCAACTAAAGTTGTTGTGATTTTATTGAAAGAAGAAAAATTGGCGGACTTTCCAGTTAAAACTTCGTTAAAAAAAAGTTTTATTTGTTTATTTATTTGAACCCGAATGGTTAACCCTAGATTAGATTCTGATTACATAGTTCACAAATGAGGTTATTTTCCGCAAAACATATTAAGATTTCGTTTTTATTTCAAAATGAAAATTTCGCGTTTTGTCTAAGTTATAAATACACACAGTATCTTGCTTAACGAACACGAAACATGAAGAAAACAATTCTTGTTGATTTTGAAGGTATTTCGTTTTGTCACTTAATGCGAAAAAAGGACTCTAGATATTGGCGTATAAGTTCACTTGACAACTGTCTGAACTCGACACTTACCACAAGCTATACTGCAATACTAATTATTTGCAACTTTTAGAAACATATTTGAAACTTTAATGGAACTATATTTCATGCCTTTACCTCTTAAGGCTTACAGACCGTCTTTCATTTTAATTGATCCACGGCTTTCAATGAATCTAACTACCCGGCATTCACAAGATGTGACAAGAAAAGTAGAGAAAACCTCAGTAAGGATGGTGGTACCAACGTGTGAATCCAAAACCATTAGATTACGAAGCAAGCACGTTCCCACTGAGTTATCACATTCTGTTCAGCAATTTTGTTGTTTTATGAAGAATCAAACCTGGACACTTACACGCAATCAAATGTGAATACCTCTTCCACACATATCCGCGCTTATTTAAAAAATAAACGGCAGAGAAACCGGAACAATGAAAATGTACGAAACGACATCGGTGTTACATATAATTTAATCTATCTGACTCTTGAGACATCTTTCTCTCAGCCTTTTCCCACCTACGTGGGGTCGACTTTTCTGATTAGTCTTCTCCACAAAGCCCTGTCCTGAACTTCTTCCTCTGACAAACCTTTCTCCCCGAGATTCTTAACCCCATCCATTCATTTCCTCCTTGGCCTCCCTCTACCTCTCTTACCCTCCACTTCCATTGCCATCACTCTTCTGACTACATTTGTACTCCTCATTACATGTCCATATAACTGCAATCTTCTTTCTTGTATCTTCTTAGATATCTCTACAACTTTGATTGTACCTCTTACTCTCACATTTCTCACTCCGTCTCTTCTTGTTATCCCACATCATACCCTCTAAATTTTCTAGTGACAGATTTTGTTGTCTATCATCACTCAGTACAATGAATGATGAAAAATCATAATTCGGCCATAATTTGTAATTTTCGAGAAAAAATTCGCCAGAGGTCCAAATTAAAGACACTATTCCCGATTTAAAATATATCTAAATTTCCGTGGCCATTAATACACTTACTTCCTCTATGGCTTATGGAACTGGTAGGTTCATCCCCGCAGCAACAAACGTTCGCCACAGGATTCTATCCTGGTCAAGATGTAGCCAGTTTTCATAGCGAACATCTACTTCTCGAATATCCTTTCTAATATTGTCCTCCCAACGGTCTCTTCCCATCCGGATTTCCAACCAGATGGAATAGTCTTCATTTTTCTCCCATCCTCTAGGAATATTTTATACCTCTATGAACTACCAGTAAGTCGAACCAGAATAGTATTTCAGAACTAAGTATTCACTCCACGGTTTAACCATAATGTTGCTTGATTATGTTGATGCTGAATAAGATACTGATAACAAATCCTACTTTAGGTAAATTGTTTGATCACTGTACACATTTAAATACATTATATACTTTACTGTAAGATTATGTTCTCACCAGAACGCTGTAAGCAGCACTGAATCACAAGATTTTACCACCGTACCCAAAAACACGCTATACATAACAAACTTGGTTAAGTGTTAAAGCTATATAAAATCAACTACATTCAACGGAATTTTCATGAATTTAGAGGGTTACCTGATCATACCAATGTACTAACAAAATTAAAAATTTTAGTTCATTTGAAACCAACTTTATTTATAATAAATTTTCTGTTTCCTAAACTTAGAACAAAATAATCTACGAAACAATTTGCATGTATTATTATTACTACAATATACAGTTACAAACTAACAACAACTACAAATCACACCATAACGATAATCATGCCACAATATATACACGAAAAAAAAAAAAAAAAGCTGTATGCACTATTACAAATCACCAGAATTTGTCATACTCAACGTTTTCGTCTTACCTTTTACTCTTATCATAAGGTTAATATTTAAAACAATAACGCTTTAATTTTCAATAAAGAAAAGAAAATTAAAATATTTGCGTCAGTCAGAAAATAATGAGAGACAAATGAAGATCCCACATGAAAAAAAATAATTTCTTTTGGCGAGCCGGGCGTATTCTTCCCCTACCTCAATATATCAACGTCATCTGTTTGGAAGCTTCATAAATGCCCGACAAACTGGTCTTTTGGGGTGCTGCGACACCAGGAGCGGACAGAATCCTGTAACTACTCGAATCGGTGAATGTCTAGCAGGGTATTGGGTATTTCATGCTGTCAGAGGGCTTAATGTTCGGTGAGGTGAGTATGCATTGAGGACAGTATACCCGAGTTCCTCTAGTTTTGCCGTAGTCTGTGCAGACGTATGGGATCTGGCGATATCATGTAACAACAAAACCTATTTCGCTAATTTTCCTGGTCGTCTTTGCTGAATTTTTTACGAATACGATGGAGCTGGTCACAATTCCTGTTACTTTTGGTCTATTCGCTATGTGCGATTTATTCTAGCAGCAGCATGCAGTCAGGGCCCTAGTATACAGATGTCAGCTGTTTCCAACATGTCAAACCTTGTTTGTTTTTTTATTCCCCGCAGGTTATTGTAATGCTTCCATTGCAACCGATTCACAAGCTCTGATATTGTATCTTTTTCCACGAAAAAACTAGTAGTCCGTCAGAATTACTTTCCATTACGACACAATAGTATAAGAACGTCTCACCTGTTAGCGTTACGCAACAGACTGACGAAAAATACCGGGGGCACGTGGCAATAACTAGAGAGGAAACTCTGCACTCCTGCATGACAACAGGCCAAGGTCACTAGTTACGTGAACCATGGTCGCTTTTCCCTAACTTACTTACTTTATGGCTTACGGAACTCGCAAGTTCATCGCCGCAGTAACAAACGTTCTCCATACGATTCTGTCCTGAGCAAGATCAAGCCAGTTTTCATCACAAACACCTACTTCTCGAAGATCGCTTCTAACATTATTCTCCCAACATAGTCTCGGTCTTTCCAACAGTCTCTTTCCCTCCGGCTTACCAACAACGATGGTATATAATAGTTCTCCCCGATCGGAGCTACATGGCCTGCCCACCTTAGTCGTCTCGTTTTCATAATTCTTACAACATCGGATAAGTCGTAAAGTCCATGAAGTATTTCATTATGCAGTCTTCTCCATTCCCCAGTCATCGCGTTCCTTTTATCTTTCTCAAGACTTTATTTTCAAACATTCGTAATTTATGTTCATCTGCTAGGGACGTACTCCAACTTTCACAACAGTGAAGTATTACCGGAAGAATAACCGTTCTGTATGTTTCTTCCCTAACGAGAAAAATAATAATCCGTTTACACACTCAATCTCGTTCTTTTCCAACAGACCTACATTAAAAAATAATAACGATTGAACGTCACTGGTTGAAAATAAATAACGCTCTCAGTGTTATGTCTTCCATTATGCAATCGTCAGTAAAGACACCTTTAAATAAATATTTTTAGTGCTGTATACGAGACAAATTCAATACTCTCTCTCTAACCTATTACAGGCCACTTGCAAAATATATATCTTCCCTTCACGTGTACAGTATTAATCCAAGACGTTTAAATGAATTAGAAATACCTTTGCTGCTGTTTAGAATTCTATACCATGGTTTTTTCTACTCACCGACATACCAGATGCACTATAGCCAACAATACTCACGTTACTAGAGAATATTCAACTGATAAATTAGAATCTAGAACCAAAAATCCTTCAAGAAATTCATTCTGCGGGGAACAATGTATTCACTATATTCCTATTTATTGACGTATTGAACAATCTCCAAGTTGAGTACAAGTAATGTAGTTTAAAGTAAACTCTGACGGTTTGGAAACGTGTTTTGTTCCTTTTCAAGAAGAAAGCGTCGAGAATAACTTTAACTGAAATATATTCAGAAAGAAGAAACAAATAAAAGAATATGAACACAGAAAAATAAAATTTGGAATTCGTTAATGTTATCCAGATGTTATTTACATAGTCGTCAGGCATACTAATCTAGATATCGATATTAGTGTTACTTAAGAAAGCGTACTAAAAATTAAAAATGGGAATATACTAGGAGTAATGTAGCGTTATAAACGTATCATAATCAGAACTGTTTGTATTTATTATAGAATTATAGAGTATGAAAAATTGTGAGGGAACGTCCGATAAAATTAAATGAAAAGTACGAATACCAATGGTGTATGGACCAATAGCTGAAAATAAATGCTACACATACAATATTTCTAATAAGTTCTTTTATTTCTGCTGTCAATATATAATCCCTTTTATTACACACACTTCCTCTCTTCCCATATGTCCTGGCGTAGGAGAATTTCTCCCGCCCGCTTCAACATCAAATGTATTTTTTTTAATACATTTCCCCCCAATTTCTTTTAGTATTTTAGACAGGGATACATTAATTTCTATCATCATCGTTTTTATATACCGATTAACAAGAGTTCAAAAATCATACAAGAAAATATAATTCTTTCATCCTCGGCATAGTTTATTTACCCTCCATAAACCACTCATATGCGACTTTCCATTTAATTTTATTGGACGTTCCCACACACTGTCCAACGATATTCCCGATTCCCTAAAACAAACACAAACAGTCTGATCATTTCTAGTATAACTTTTAATATTTCACACACGCTCTTAGTATTGCACGTAACTATTTTGCTTCTCGAACATTAGTACCGACTACCAGATTTGTATACGGTTACCTCTGGTGAACAGATGTTCCACGATAAATATATGGTGCATAATTAAAACACCATCAACGAATATATTATAGCGTGGCAATAAGTAAGTTTCCTCATTTGGTTTGAAAGAAAAATCTAGGTTAAGCAGTCCGTGTAACTTTGTCAACAATATGAATCTTGCAGATGAACATGCGACTGTCACGTCAGAAGGATGCAGGTAGTGCCAGCTACTTACTATCCGATGAAATGAACCTATATCAGAATAAAACACATGAACCTAAATAGAGAACATACTCTGTGTGTGAGATAAAGCAAGGTTATTGCTATTGTAGAGGAAGGCATAAGATGGAAGTTATTATACTGAGAAAATAAAAGATATGAAAAGAAATGGATAAATACAACGTATCTGATAGAATGTAAAAAGAATAAAGGAAATGCTGGTTGGCGTGCTTTAGAAACAAAGGTAACCAAACCCTATGTAACAGTTCTTGATCCTGTTTAAAAGATGGCTATTTCTTATTTATATAAAAACTTTCATATACTATTCTTTCTTTGCTTCTGCAGGGCTCTGAGATGAGATTTAAAAAGCTGAGAAAGATCTGAAACAGGAGTTCCAATTTTTGCATCCCTGACGTGTTAGGTGACCCTAGTCTTGAGGTTTCTTTTGGTCATACCAGCATACTTCTCTCCCCATTGGCATATCATTCGATATACTCCACTGCCAGCATCTCTAAAACCAAGTAACTTTTATATTCAGTGAAACTCTTCTTTCTTGTCTTCGGTGGTGTAACTGCAGGACTTATTTTTTTTTTTTTTTTTATCCTTCTTAGTGTTTGTTTGTCGGGTGTTTCTTTTGAGTTTTATTGAAATGTTCTGCTTAGGTTTCCGGTACTAACCCAATATGGTTGACTTGTAAATGCAGTTTTTCTTGTCCTATAACTAACTAACTCTATGGCTTATGGAACTCGCAAGTTCATCGCCGCAGTAAGGAACGTTCGCCATTGGATTCTATTCTGGGCAATATTAAGCCAGATTTCATCACGAACACCTACTTCTCGAAGATCTCTTCTAATATTGTCCTCCCAACGACGTCTCGGTCTGCCCAACGGTCTCCTTCTATCCGGCCTTCCAACCAGGATATAATATAATCTTCGTTTTTCCCCCCCATCCGAGCTACATGACCTGCTCACCTTAGTAGTCGCGATTTCATTATTTTTACATCATCTGGTGAATCGTACAGTCCGTGGAGTTTCATTATGCAGTCTCCTCCACTCTCCAGTCATCTGTCCCGTATATCTTTCTCAAAACCTTATTTTCAAATACACATAATTTATGTTCATCTAGTCGGGTCATACTCCAACTTTCGCAACCGTAAAGTATTACCGGCAGAATAACTGTTCTGTATATTTTTAATTTCAATTTCCTTGTTATTAATCGCGATAGAAGTTTCTAGACTGAGTAGAAACATACGTTCCCCGATACTAAGCGACTTTTTATTTCTTCTGTGACCTCACTTTTTCTTGTTACATATACTCCCAAGTATATAAATTGTTTTACTTTCTCTATGACTTCATCCTTAATTTTTGTTTTTATTTCCTTTATTCCATGTGATTCGGCTTGTTATCATGTATTTTGTTTTATCTATGTTTACCTTAGACCTATCTCATCGCACGCTTCTACTAAGACATCGGTGTTGCTTTGTAGTGCATCTATATCGTCCCCTATTAAATCTACATCATCCGCGTATACGAACAGTTGATTCAAACCATTCAATGATAAACCTTTTTTGTTCCCTTTAATTTTTAAAATCGCATATTCTAACGCAAAGTTAAACAGTAGTGGTGACAAGGCATCGCCGTGTTTCTTGTCCTATGCGGATAATAAAGTTCATTTTATCCTCTAAGTACGCCCATACCGGGGGAAAGAAATGAGACCACAAATATTTCATTTGTAATGAATGACCTGAGTTTTTGTGTATGTATTATTCTCGGTTTGCAATAAACCTTAGTTCAGAATCTATTATTAAGGCGATATATTTGCAATTCTAGGAAGTTCATGACGACTTCACGACTCACCCAATGTTGTAATAATAATGAAATCGCGACGACCAAGGTGGGCAGGCCATGTAGCTCGGATGGGGGAAACACGATTATATTTCATCTTGTTTGGAAAGCCAGAGGGCAAGAGACCGCAGGGAACGAGACGATGTTGGGAGGTCAAACGACGAAGAAATATTCGGAAAGTAGCTGTTTGTGATGGAAACTGGCTTGATCTTGCTCAGGATAGAATGCTATGGAAATTTTTTATTGCTGCGGCGATGAACTTGAAAGTTCCGTAAACCACAGAGTTAGTAAGGAAGTAAGTTCATAATACCTTCAGATTCACATTCTTTAGCGTTCGGATTTACTTCGGCTCATTCAACATTTGTAGAAGTTTCTTTCAATACAAAAGTTACCTGGTAGCTGCAGATGCCAGTAGTGTGGAGTATATCAAATTACATGCCAATGTGAAGTAAGTAGGCAGGTCAAAAGAAACCTTCCGACTAGGGTCACGGAACATGTCAAAGATGCAAAAAGTGAAATTCCTGAGTAACCTTTATTTATTTAAATAAATAATAATAATAAAACAATCAGTATTTCCTTTATTTCTTTCATATCCTTTTAGATACACTGCATTTATAAATTTCATATTTTCAATTATAGCTCTCAGAATTTTATTTTTCATCTCATGGCCCCTTCTATAACAGTCATAACCTTGCTCTATTTTGCACGTAAGTTAGTTTTTATAGTTTTTTTTTTTCCTCCAATGGGTGTATTCTATCGAACAGTATCTGGCATTTCTTCCACCCTTCTGACTTGGAGAACTTACATACTGAATGTTACTGAAAATTGTAATCATGTTGATCAACACGTAGAAGAATATTGATAGCAACGTTTTTAAACTAATGTTTTAATATCGCTTAGCTGTTGGTTTCACGATGCCCTCGTTAGTTGGAATAATAGCTTTCGATGCCGCTACGGGATAATTTTCAAGGTACAAGGTTTAAGGAAAAAATAAAAGGAGAGACAGATGGCTATTAATCAGCTTCATTCTAGATTCAGCATTACATCACCACCTAATGAGGCGATATGTCAAGAGATGTGAATCCAGTTTTGCCAGTGTGAAGAAGGAAAATCAACGTTGTTTTGGTTATTTACTGGGTTTCTTTTGAGGATATATATATTTATTTAAGGTTAATGTAAAGTAACGATCTCTAACAAAAGATGGCAGGACTACCTCCGTATATGTCTAATGCATTTTATCGTTGCACGAAATTTTAATGCCGCTCTATTCAAACCTAGAGAGTTCAAACTTTCAGGGAAGAAAGCTCATAACTAATTCGAGAGTTCGATCAATGCAATTTTTAATTTTATCTTTTGTTCATTGTTCAAACAGCTTCATTGTTATAGATTTTGATATACATAGCAACAATCAAGCCATATCAACAATGAACAGAAACGAATTGTTCGAACTCTTAAATTGGTTATGAACTTTCTTCCCTAAAAGTTACAACTCTCTACGCTTGAATTTGTAGCAGCAGCATTGAAATTTCGTGCAACGATAAAAATACATTAGACATATACGACGATAGTGCTGCCATCTTTTGGTCGAAATCGTGGCTTTACATTAAGCATAAGTAACACAATCTTTATTGTGCCCGTATCCAAATTAAATTTTGATTGTTTTTTTTAACACGTTTTTATTAACTCGCTTTCTTGTCTGTCTGTTCGGTACAAATTAACTCACTTTCTTGTCCGTCTGTTTGGTACAAATTTTGCAATCAATTTTAAACTCACTTCCCATTATTCGATTTCTTTGAAATTTGGTAAACATGCTGGCCTCCGATCACAATACAATATTCAATCATTAGATATAGGACAAAATAATCCAGTTAACTGTAATTAATTAATTAAATTAAGTTAATTAATTAGAAGTAAATTAAGTTGAACTCCTTACTTGTTATGAAACCAAATTAACACTTCTGATGTGTATGGTAGTAGAAGAATCAGGATAAAAACGGTAAATTCTTCAGAAGCAACTGAAAGGACTTTCAGTTACTAACGACAACTATATTGTTTCCAGTCTTCAGAAATGATGTTATTATAGCTAAGAATTTCAACTAAAGGACTAAATTTTGAACATTATTACGTTTAATGGTTAGAGTGTAAATCTAGAATGTTACACTACAGTGAAGAAGACGAAACCAATAAAGAAAAAAATAAAATAAAAAAGGATTTCCAAAAAAACACGCTTTTTAAAGATGGACTAAAAGGTAAAAAATAATAAATTGAATTAAAATCTATTATCATAAAATAGATATTATGATGAAAAGGTAAGCAAGAGTACCCACGCTTTTATTTTCCGATTTATAAGATTAATCAATTTATTATTTTTTTTTACTTTTTAGTCAATCTTAAAAAAGCGTGTTTTTGAAAATTATTTTTTAATTTTTTTTTTAATAAAGAAACTTTCAAACAATGTCCTCTCTGTTTTATTTGAAGCCCTGTGTATGACACGCGATTCAGTTTGTGACCACTTTCTGCAAGATGCTTTGATAAAAAACTATTGGTATTGTCTTTTTTGGCACCCTTGATACGTTTTTTACGCGGGTGGACAGGTAGTGTTTTTATAGATTAATTTTCGAAACTCGAGATTAAGACAAGGCACCAGTCTATAATTGAAAAATGTTAAGGTTTGCGTTTCCTAATTGTTTCTTCTAAGAAGGCACTCCTTATTTCCCTTATATGCATTTAATTCTACTTTTATTTAAAATGATGGAACACGCATTCATAGCAGTACGTTCAATAGTGTTCGTTGAATCGTGTTACCCGGAATTGAGTTCTATTCACGACCTTCAGGCATTTTTGGCTCAGGCCGGAATCGGATAAGGAAAAGGATACGGGAAGGAGTTACAGTTTATTAGATATACTCGTTACGTGGATAATGGATTTCGTCATAAATTGAAGTTTACACACGAGTTGTAAAGTTCTGGGAAGTGTAATTGTTTAGACCTTCTAATTTACAGGAAGGACAACAATATAAAGAAAGCCTTCACAGTTTATATTGATGAAAATTTGGTCATTCTCTAACACCTCTAAAACTAATGTGTGGAACAAGCTTTCTGTTTGAGCCTACAAACTTTGTTCCTTCCTTCCATGATTTGGACAAAGAAATTAAAGTTTTTTTTTCCGCTAGGTTTTGTGAACGGTTATACTAAAAATCAATGAGAAAGAAGGTATAGTGTTGCACTAACAGCTTTCAACAAACTTCAAAATTAAAAACAAAAAGAATTTAGATATGGTAAGATGCCTAACTTTCCTCATGTCACGCCACAATTAAGGAAGATCTTGCATAAACGCGGCATTCTCCTGCTATGTGCGCACCATATCACTAGAAAAATCATAAACAGGATACAAAGGTAATTTCCAAACCAAGCAAAAATCAGGTGTGTACGAAGTAGACTGAAAATCTGGGAAGAAATATATATGTGTAACAAAACGTTTAGAATCAATGAACATGGAAGGGACGCCAACTCAGACAACCTACTCCTCTCCAAACATTTACGATCTGATCATCATCAGATAGCCTCTTTCCGGATAATTCACAATTCAACGAATAATACTGAACGTACTACTATGGAAGTATGCTCCATCATTTTAAACAAGCCAGAAATAAATACAGATAGGGGAAATAAGGATCCTTTTCCCATAAAACTAGAAACGCAAACCTTAAGGCGGATTCCAAGTAGATTTTGCCACATTTCCGTTTTACTTCAGGAATTTAAATTTAAGTCCAGGTAAATATAAAATAACTTCCATAGACTATACTTT
Organism: Lepisma saccharinum; assembly: GCA_022664845.1. NCBI lineage: Eukaryota > Metazoa > Arthropoda > Insecta > Zygentoma > Lepismatidae > Lepisma > Lepisma saccharinum. The sequence continues at coordinate 33,726 of JAGDQP010016733.1, forward strand.
GTTTCGTACTTCAAGAATGAATGCCATTAGCTTTAAAGAAATGTTAACATAAATTTCAAACCTATGTGAAACCACTTTTGGGGCAGTCCTAACAAGCTCGAGTTTGCATACGAGGCTCACACCTGCACCATATATCAATCCCCTAAACAGGAGAAAAAAAAAATCGTTGGTGCTGAAGGAGCCTTCAGGTTGAAGGCGAAAAGCGCTTCTGCAAAGGAATATTTCAGTTATGAAGAGGATAAAGATAATTAATATATCCACGGTACGAATTTTTTTAACAGATTCACATAGTTATGCAAATAACACCTGAACATCACAACCTGAAAATAACACCAAGCAACGAATTCCACATATATTTTCTCTGCATATATAGTTTGCCTCAGGGGTGTGGGAACTCAGCGCAGAGAGAATTTTTCTCCCCTCCCACGTGCACCTTTACGCTGAGGGTGAGGAGTGAACTGTCAAGGTTACGAGTACAAGGTATCAAGTAGACTCACTGCATATGCTACGAGCAGGCAGGGTAATTGTTTGATTTCATCTTTAGTTCGAAATTTCCTGAGTTTTCCAGGTTTTCCATGGTATTTTTTCCAAAATCCCTGAATTCTTAGTATAGTGGAACATGTAAATAACACGCAATTACATTTTTTTTTTAAATTCCACCACCACATCTTGTACATTATTGGTATTTCACAAGTGAAGAAAAAAGATAGTTTCGTTAAAATAAAGGATTTTAACACACTGAAAAAATCCGGTCAGCAGTGGGAGTCGAACCCACGACCTCCGCCTTGCCGTGGCAGTGCTCTTATCAACTGTGGACAGGTCCACCTCATAAATTTTCCTGAGTTTCCCTCATAAATTAAAACTCTCCCTGAGTACTCCAGGTTTTCCAGGGTAGTACACATCCTGTATGCAGCTTTTAACGACGTTAACTATTATCCTGGGCCCAAAACACGCTCGAGTTTGCATACGAGGATGAGACCTGCACCATATATCAATTCTGGAAGTGAAAGGTAATTGTTGAACAGTACGATAAATTTAAAGATACATGACCAAATAGCAATTTGGGCCCAGAGTTTGCTTGCGGTATAATGTGGAGAAAATAAAGTTTACTTTCTTTCTTTCCTTCTGAAATAAGCGTTAACACTTTCAGAGATGATATAATTTCAAAATCTTTCATTTGAAACGGATTAGTATGATTTGCTCACACGCTTATTGAACTGAATAGAATTATTTTTATGTCCGTGTGGCAACTCTGGCTCAGGCTGGGATTAGGGAAATGATAGCGATGTGGAAATGGAATCGACCAGGGTCTACTTTTTGAAGGTGCCATTCCAGTATTTGTCATGCTTGAATGAGGAGAAACCCTAGAAAATATTTACATTAATGAGCTACGGTCGCTCGCGCACTCTGCATCACACTTTCCAGATAACAAGGAAGTTATATGTTTTCAAGACTGACGTGTTACTATGCTATTAGCAGGAAAACTGATTTACAAATCAACCCCATTTCTTTCCCTGACTGTCTCTGGCTGTGAGGCAGCGAAGTTATTATTCAAACATCACATGATCTTAGGTTTACTTAGAACACATTCTTACGATACCAGACAGATAGTTTAGACCAAATAAATTCTTATGGTACCAAACAGATAATTTAGACCAAACACAATCTTCGATAATTTTAATATACTGTCTGAACATAATTGTGGCGATTTGACAAACGTTCTCATCAGGCTCGGCAACACTGTAAGCAACTCCGGTACGTTTCGGATATAGTTTGTGTCCGTGCAGAAGACCTGGATTCAAGGTCGCTCCCTTGAATACGTAGGTTCCACACCCCTGATTTACCTTATTCAATTTTTCTTCTTTCTGATTATAAAATATTTCATAATTAAAGTTATTCTCGAATGTTTCTCCTTGAAATTGGAACGGGACACGTTTCTAAACTTTTGAGTGTTCACTTTAAACTTTACTGTTTGAAGTTAACTTGTTGACTGTTCAATACGTCGGTAAGTAAGGGAAAATCGTGCATGAACTTTTGGTTTGTACTTCATAAACTTACGAGAAAAAGTGTGATAAGTTCATATCACATCACGAGCTTTCAAATAAAAAGTAATTAATCAGAAAGGCCAAACAAAGGTAGAATAGGAGTACTAGAATTTGAAGGTCACAATTGAGGCTGTTTACATTCGGGAAACCAAAATGCAATCTATTAAGGCTTCTGATGAAATACGAAAAGGCCTTGGAATAAAAAAAATCACCTGCAACAAAGACTAAAATTAAATTTTATCACCTAACTTATTACACTGAACATCTCAAGAATGTGAATAATAATTTTAAAAGAATAGAAACAAGAAATCTGTATAAAACCGAAAATTTAAATAAAAGAGGAAAACCCTGAAAACTGTTCTTGTTATAGTGTTCATTATATGTTGTTTAAACTAACCTTGCAGGTATGAAGAAACGAACGCCTTGAGTTGACGAATGGCACTGAAAGATGATTCTGAAACAAATTTGAAAGAACAAAACAAATACATAAACGAAACTAACTACCAAAGAAAAACATTTAAGAAATAAAATAAAGTTAAAAAAAAAGATAGCATGCAAAACCCATCTAAACTAAAAGGCTACACAGATAATAAAGAAATAACGTTTTAATTTCATACCTGTAAACGGGAGATCTACAGGTCAGAAGTTTGTGATTTTTTCAACTATGTAATTATTTCAGAAATATAAACAAACATATTCCATAAACTTCCGAAATTCATTAAAAAATATACGATTTCTACATTTTAACTACAATAAATTCACTAACAAGAGCTCCTGCTTAAAAATAGGGAAGCTAATGGATTACTAATACACCTAGGTGTTTTTCTGTCTACTGTTTCATACAACAGAAAGAAGACGATAGCGATATTCTGAATTTTAGAATTGGGGAAACAATATTTAATTCATTCCAGTATTTGCATTGTACATGCTTTTCCCATGGAACTAATTTCTACGTACGAAAACCAGACTAAAAAAAATAATGAATAAAAATATGCGTCATTTTATTATTAATATATTGAACTCACGTAACCCTCTCTGATGTTCCGATTCCATCCCTTCACCCTCCTTCAGAATCCTTCCTTGTTCTTTTACGTTGCTCAAACTCCAATGTCAAGTGGTTAACACTGCTGTATCTATACAACTTTTGAAAATAAATAAATATAACTAAAGTAAATAATAATATAAAAAAGGAGGCTTTTATGAAAGCAAAACGGAACAATGTAACAGAACCATACCTTGATGTACCAGTGATTTGTGGTGGGAAACGTATGAAGTTTATAATGTAGACTTACCGGTTGATTACTTCCTTAAACATTATGTAGATAATATTTTTGTTATTTCAACATGTGTAGCTTTATTGTTCTGGACCATGACCACATTCACAGTACTATGACTTGAAGCAAAATTAATTACATCTAATCGTGCATCTTATTAACAATACGAAATGATGATGTTCAATTTAATATAGTGAAAACACCTTTTTTATGCTGCGGAACTCTCGGAACACGAAGAGGCATGTTATGTGCTTAGATCTGGCATACATAAATTATACACGATATGGCCAATAACAGATCAGTAAGATATATGTGAAAAAGGTTTTAAAATATACTTGACTTTTAAAATTATGCTAAAAAGTAAGACATTCTTTTCTAGGGGCTAAGTAGTCCTAATGTCAATTGTAAAAAGCACAGTTCGTAACCCTGTATTTTCGCCAAATTAATACGAGCTCCCCCAATTCAAATGTTATTACCCGGGTTATAAATACGGTTGCTGACATGTTACCGCTAAACACGAAGTTTTTCTTTTTTCAGGGCCTCTAACCTTTTACTGCTGGGCTTGAGGCTGCCTAGTCTCTAGTTTTTCTTTTCTGCAGTTTTAAAAGCAAATCTACTCGATTTTCTCTCACGTGTGTTTCATTGTTTATTTAACTTTTAAATATTTTTCAAAACGAAGTTGTTGAGAAAGAATTTAACATTCTTCTGAATAGGTTCTTGAATAGTAAGTAGCGCCAGGAAGCACTCAAGACCGATGGTTTCCAAAACGATCATAAGTTTTGTTCAAAATACGTATATCTCACCATCTTCGGTTGATTATATAAAAATCAAGTAAAAACTGGACGCCATTCAGTAATGCTGCTTTTCCACTGTATGGAGCATTCAACGCAACTTTACTGTATGCGTCATAAACATAAAGGTTAAATCGAAATCTGATTTCCACAATTTCCGAATTTGAAAATATGTTTTCTATGCTGGAAATACGATACAACTGTGACTATGTGATGCTATTCAAAATCGAATGTATCGTAAAAGCTGTATGAATGCTGTTTTTGAAAGTCTTTAGTGGACGAAATCTGTCCGAGGATTCTGTTGATTTTTCTCTTTTATGTTTCTACTGTTATTTCTGGTAGGAATGGGTTCAATCCCTTGGGAACTTACTGAGATAAGCTATTTTCGTACAATAATACACGGATGGATCAGTAAAAAAATTTTTTGGTCAAAATTACTACTAGAAAGGAACATTCTTGTGTGTGGTAAAACGAAGTAGACGTCCGTAGTACGGTTTGAATTCCACGTGCGCCTACTGCGGAGCTAAACTGGTATGAAATGACAATATATTTGAAAAACTGGTTTCATATGGAACTGCGCGCATTTATAGGGCAGCAAAGGGTCAACGATAGAAACTCACGTCAGTTTATGTAAATATATGGGGACATATATGTTAATATACATAACGATCACACAAGTTGAAATTTTTGTGTCGTACGTTTCAGTCAAGTAGGAACAACGCAGTAAACAAAACGAACAACTATCCTAGTACATGCAGGCGGAGCTCGAAGATGAGATACCTCAATATTGTAGAACAGCTCTTTATAGGAGACTGGCGTACATTGGCTTCCATCAGACACAGATAATGTGATAAGGATGAAAGGACGATACTTACAGTTTAAAGTGTATAGTTCTGTAAAACATGTGGTTATTCTACAATACAGGAAATATTGATGACACACACTTGATATATCGCAACAAAGCAACTCAAATGGTGTCCCTGAATATATGAGAGTGCTGTGCAGAGGTGGTAAATATATTTCTGAATTGCAGTTACTATGATGTAACGTGGCTTCACTACGTCATTCTCACCAGCAAGCATTCATCAACGTAGTGGAAGCATTTCAGCTCTCCGAAAAGAAAGTTTAAACTGTCGAACGTTCTTAAGTGCGCTTAACTTGTGAGAGGTAAGGTGGCTCCCTGCCAAATTAGAGGCGTTCCTAAGGAAGAAACATCAAAGTCTCTTCAGCACGAGTATAACCATCTTGTACAACAACGCTCTCCACATAAGACAAAAGGGGAAGGGGGGTGTCTGTAAAACCCCGTAAAATCTCTACGTAAAAGCAGTTGCCACATCTGACCTAGAATTCAATGAGTAGCTCAGCAGCTTTTTCTTGTTTCCTGTCTAGTAAAAGCATTTGTCTGGATGATGTTGCAAGGGCCGCTCCTGAATTGAAGAAACAACTGGGACAGTATTTTTACGCAATCGATCTGGACTAATTCGTCCAATGGATCATCAAATGTCTCAACCTGCAAAAATAGTACGTGGATTTTGATTTTCTACTTTTGGGTCAACTTAGTAACTAATTACTTTGGCATGTCTTGATTCCGTAAGATGCAAAGTTACTAAAATTCACAAACATTCTTGTCCTACCTGAAATCCGAACGCAGAACTTTGAGGACGCTGCAGGCCTGACGTATCAAATTACATGAAGTTGGAATATAAACCATGTGCATTAACTGTGTGAACAATTAAACTTCTATTGCCCATGCACGAGACTTGTACAGTGTAACTTTTTTTTATATCAATGTTGAAATAGTTTTTGTATTCTATTACAAGGAAAACTTTTCTAGTAGCGATAACTCCGGCAGTTAATGAAAGTAGCTCGACGTATTACAAATTGGCTGAATTTGGGAGCATTCGTATACAAAACTTTTAAGGCAGTAACAATATGGTAAGTCTTCATTATAACAACTAAGTCTTAAGAGCTAGTAACATGCAAAAGCTGATTTATAATTAATACTATTCATACCATAGTAATTAATAATAGATTTCCATTCTCGAAAAACTGTGTTCCTGACGTAAACGAAGTGGTTATCTTCATTATGATTCCTAGTACGACAGTTACCTAGACTGAATACTTCAGTTTCATTAACAGCTA
>JAGDQP010016734.1:0-39977 GCA_022664845.1 Lepisma saccharinum
GGGTCCCTTTTAGCTTTAGTTTCGCTATCAAGGGACCTCCTTAAGTAATAAATTTACTTTACTTTTTTCTCTTCTGGAGTAGCACCTAGGGACCGTCATTTCAATCACATAGTGTTAAAACTTACAACACCCACACGGCCTCATAGCTTAGTGGTAGAGCGTTGGCGTAGCATTCGGGTCATGGGTTCAATCCCAGCGGCCGACCATCCTGACTGATATTTTCAGAGTTCTTCCTCATTCATACCAGGCAAATGCCAGGATGGATGGAACCTTTAACTTAGTCCGTGGCCGACACCTTCGCGAATCCTTTTCCCTCCCCTATCCCGCCTGAGCTTTAAATGCGTAAAGCCGCAAATAAAATTCAATTCAACCCGCTCAGCCTCGGATGACTGGCCCTCCACCTTCATCATTAAGGACCCTCCTCGCGCTCGCCCTCACCTTTTTTATTTTCCAAACTCTAAGAGCCTTATCAAAATTTTTAGACATAGCGCACTAGTATTTACAAATTAATACGAAATGCAATGGACATCGATCTCGAGATCGATTGATGAGTACAGAGACTTCATTTAAATAATGACGTCATTTGAAAACGCATCACTCAAGAATGGACATATCTCGAGATCGACAGGGTTTTCAGTCTAATAACTACCAGCTGGTTCAGTGACCCCGACATCCCTCTGTTTCTGTTGTAAACTTAAACCTTGACCTCGCCAACGGACTTCAACCTCGAACTCGCGATGGGACTTCGACCTCGACCTCGCGGTTTGAGGTCGAGGTCGGACCTTGCGAGGTTCAACACCTCTGTTCTAAAGAGTGGCCGTGAATATGTTAAACTATGTATTTTCATACTAAATTGAACGTCTAACTCGTGTCGTCAAATCATTTCCTTATCCGAAAATTGTCCACTTCCGGAGTGAACCAAAGTGGAAGTTGCGAGAACCAAGATCAAGTGCATTTCAGTATAATTCCTGTATATTATTAGCTTAATTGTTTTCGTGCGACGAAACACTGACATTGACGTACTGTGGATGCTTCTGTAAAAAGCTTACCCCTAAGAAAAATCTGTCTAATTGATGCAAGTAGACGAAATATAATTTGTGATTAGTGTTCTCGTCGTAGGAGTCCAATCTATTTTATCCTAAGGAAGAAATAAACTGTTACCTACCTTTGTGTACGGAGGAGAATCGTGGTTACTTACCTTTAGGAAGACAAGGTCCTGCGAACCTGCAAAAGAGATAGTATTAAGACAAACTTACCTTGATCCATGAAGTAGAGTACTATCGTCGTGTGACAAAGCGTCGAAAATATCAACATTATATTTTCATTTAAACAGGTATACGTAGATCCTTGCATATCAGAAACCTTTTAACCTTGGAAGTTCCTATTACGCAGACTATTAATATAAAATACAGTAACTCTGCCTCAGTTATTAAGTTGAACCGTATTATGATACTATATTTTCTATTAAAGTAGTCGTAATAATTTCCGGAAATTTTTTTTGTTAGGGAATAAGTTGCATTTCAAATCCTTTACAGTGTATATAAATCCTTGTATTGACAGCAGATCGCTTCCCATTAGTTGTAGGAGTATATTCGCTTTGTTAACTAATTTTCACGTGATAGTCATCAGAGTGAGAAAAGTTTTTTGAATATTTTAATCCGCATCTAGAAATTTTACTTTTCATGATTTGATTTCATCGCTGTATTGTGAATCTTCTCGCTCGTACCATTTCTTGTTTTCATAGTCTGACGGGCTTGGTCGTTTCTCACTCAATTCGCTACCGTCGTACGTACGTGATCACGTTCGTTCTAGCGGTATTATCATTTCGTATTATGAGGAAAACGAATGTCATCAATACATCCGTTATCCTGGAATTTGAAGATTGTGAATTGTTTTATTGATTTCCATTGGATGCAAGAAATCATCGCTCAGGTACGTGGTGTTACGTTCATTTTCTTGGTTAGCAAGTAAGATTATGTTATTTTTAGGATTGTTCAGTATTTTAGTGGAAGTGTATCATAATCCTATGGAATGAGCAATTACGAATTTTGGTGTACGTTTAATGTCTGTTTAAACGTATGAACAAATATAAATCATCATAATCAAATTGAAAAGAATTATATTAAGAAAGGTATATTAAAATGAACAGTATTAGAGGGTAGCTCTGTCATCTGAGAGTGTTTGGATATTAATACTATGTATTTTTTTTTAAAAAATGTTATACTAACATTATTTACCCAAGAATTATTCAATTGTCTTATTTATCAAAGTGAATAATTATCTTTTGTGTTATTAAACTACTATCAAAATTAGTCAAGAGATATGATGTTTGTGATAGAATTAAGAGAGAATCCTTTTGACTTTTGTCATTCGAGAATCGAAGTTCATATTGATGAGGTGAATCGTCAAAGATATATATATATATATATATATATATATATTAAAAAGAAAGAGGACTCATCTTATGTGAATTGGTTACATTTATAGCTTCAGATCTTTTGGAAAATTTGATGATAAAAAGGTTTAGTCCAACACAATAACTTTTCAATGAAACCTTTATTTAGCTTAAGGGTATTTATTCGGTACAATAGTTGGATGTAGTGATATCTTTTATACATTAGTGATAATATCTAAGAATCCTTTTCTTTAATGATGAGTCATTTATTTTGTTTACACTACAACATACAAAGATTGAGTTTTCGGTACACTTGTTCAGTCATTTGGTTTATTTATATCAATCTGAATCCTCGTATCAACTTACCACCAACTTGTTACCCGTTACAACTTCTTTCATTCCTTCTCCTCATATCTATAGCTTACCTCATTTGTACATCGCACACGTTATATTGCTGCGCAATTTCGACACGAACCACCAAAGAACCCATTACAATAGGATAGGCAGAGAATCACTTTATTTACTGATGGAAATGCTAATTGAATATGAAATACACCATTTTGGACAAAAGTACGGAATGGGATATGATGTTCTTTGTGAAGGAAAGAATCTTTTGCTCTTTTCCTTTGTTTTGTCTCCGCTGAAGGAATATTCAATGTCGAGTTGGATTTGTAAATCCAAATTCGTATCTTGTAAGTTATACTAGGTAAACAAGAATAGTATATGGAAATGCAGGGATTGGCTTTAGTGAGTATAGGTATATGTCAATTGATCTGATACCTAAATATACTTACCTATATCTGAAAATATGGAAAGATGCCAAAGCTTGTTGATAAATTGCTTGATACAACCATCTTGTTGACTACGAAGATGGTTGTTCTACTAAAGCGATATTAATAAATGCTTTATTTGAGAATCTCAGCATTGGATTTTCTGATTAGCTACTTTGGATAAATTCCAGATTTAAGGTTACACTCGGCAATGCTAGTTTTGTCTGTATAATAATAGCAAATTATACATACACACCACAAAAAATATTATTTGGAAGCAAAAACATAATGTTACAGATGAAAAATGCAGGGATTAAGTTTTTGTCCTTTTCTCCGAAATATTTTTTGCAGTAAGGCCCTTATCCCCCTCCCCCCACTTGAATAACAGCGATAGTTTAGCACAAAGCCAAAGCAGAAACTAACGCTACAGCCGACGGCGGAACTTGCCTCGTCTTGTCTACTTTTTAAATTCTTAGCGTTATGAGAAAAATGAATGATAAATATGTGTAGGTATATCCGTAAATGTTAATTAATATATCTGATTATTAATTTATAAAGTCAATGTGGCAGTATGAAAGTATATTTGAGTTATTATTAAAACAGGATAAAATTTTCATTTTTATTAAAACGACGGTAAATACGAAATAAACGGTACGTATGGTCACTCTAAGTCTTACAAATATTGCAGAAGGGTATTGAGCTATTCGCAAAATCCATGTTTTTGCAATATTACTAGCCCCACTGGCAACACTATAACTATCAAGAGTCACTGACTGACGTGTTTTACCTCTAGGACAATAAGACACTTTTAAGGAAATTGGAAAAACTTTGTTATTTTAGAAAATATGCGATAACTTATATACACCTTGCAACCCTGACCCTTGAAACCACAAATGTCTCCTTTCTTTAAAAGTGTCTTAGTGTCAGTGACACTTGACAGCTACAGTATTGCCAGTGGGTCTCGTAATATTGCAAGTACATGCATTTTGGCATAGCTCAATAATATCTTCCGCACCTGCAATGTTTGTAAGACTTCATCAACGTACTTTTGCGTCAAATTCTATCGATGGCCATGGAGATTGTTCGATGGTATTATGAAATGTTGCAATAATTTACCTAAATTGTATGTGTCAATATATTCGAGTCTCAAAAAAAAAAAAAAAAATCGTCTTTGGTCACATTTGGTATATTATTAAATTACGGATGACATTCAATATATTTGTATAATAAAATTTTCTCAGCGTACAGAACTCTTCGAAGAAACTTTTTCTTACATTCTGTTTAGCTTCTGAGTTATGCGGTCCTAAACACTGGGTTCGGTGACTTTTCGGACACCCTGTATATAGAATTACAGAATTTAGTTAAGTAAATTTGCGTTTGGCAACTCTGGATCGTGGATAGTAATGTCTTGCCATAGAGTGGTGAAATACTGAACACACTAGTTCAAATCTTCTCTCTCTCGCAGTCAGCATAGGGTGTTTCCTGAAACGCCCGTATATTCCACGTAACTGCCACTCCCACGCCCTGGCTAATACATGGCGAAGATAACACCAAATGAGGACTCACGCTCTTCATCTGACAAAAGAAAGGATCGCACTTGTTATTAACAAGGGAAGAGATGGTCTTTAGGCAATTGTTCGCACTCTTCTGCTGTTATGGCCAACGCTGTTCGAAAACAAATAAGGTAAACGCACCAGTAATGGACACTTTTCACCGTTAACTTTTAACTCAAATACAGTTTAAACGTATTGATCAAATGAGAATGTTACACGTTCCCCATGCTTTCTTCTGGTGATTTCTACAAATTACTTTCATCCACACACACTATTTGAGAGGAAATCATGTTTTTTGTCTGATATTGTTTTTGTGCCAGTGATGGACACGGAAAAACCTGACTGTTCCGTAATGGACATACTGTATAACTCAAAATAATTTAAATAATCATTGCTGATGTTTCGAATATATGTAGTAAACACGATTATATGTTTCATGCTATTCTTCGATATGGAATTCCACTGAGTGATCATCCCGAAGGTCCTAGGTTCGAAAACAGCTATCGACCATCCTTACTGATATACTTTTTTTTTCTCAGTCATAACAGGCAAATGCTTTAATGGCACCTTCAACCCAGACCTGTCCGACTCTTTCCCGCTTCTTTTCCCCTACCCTATCCCGGCCTGAGCCACATTTCTTGTGGCCATAAAAATGCAAATTCTAACTTGCCATGAATAGTGTCCAATATTAAAACAAATCATTTCATTAATGGGCATCCGCGCGTCCATCATTGAAAAAAATGGGACAAAAACATTTCCTGACAAACTTACGGTCATGAAGAGTAAACAATCTTTTCCAAGTTGAAATAAAACTACTAACAAAATTATGTTTTCACCCTTAGAGTTGTGGAGAGTTTAGCGCGCATGTTCATCAGTTCAATTTCCCCCCTCAGAGCTATTGAACGGAGCCCACTTTCATCAATCAAGGATTTTGATTTCAACCTAGTAATGAATAGTGCGTGTCCATAACTGGACAAGAACTGACTTTGCCGTACGGGTAATGGACACCCCTATTTTGCATCACAGATCCAAGTTATAATTGGTTCGGTCATTTAAATACTCGAAACCAAGACATTTCGTAATGGATCATAGTGCAGAACAACAAAAGTAATCGTTATTGCAATTTCATAAATAAAAAACGAAAGCTCTCGCCTTAATCACTTGCTTACAGAATGCATGGAAGAGTAGATGCAAGCAAGGACCTAACTTCAACATGATGTCAGAAATATCAGATGAAATCAGTGACGAGCGAATAATATTCAATGGCATCAGAACATACTACATTAGATTTTCCCATGTAGATGAAATGATTACCGCACTTAGGAAAATCGTAAAAATCTGTTGTAAGCTTTATTTTTATATGGGCAAGTCTAGTAACTTTGGATTTCGGCCCGTCACGATTCGCCCCATAGCCATTAAAATCCACGCCCCTGCCTTGGCTTACCGCCGTAGACCGCACGGCTACCCGGCCGGCTTAGGAAAATCGTATTTTACAACTTTTATCTTCAAGTGTCCATTACTGGTGCGTTTACCGTATTCATTTAGAAAAAGATCACATTTCATTTATGAAATAAACCCACTAATACTCAAGGGAAGATACTGTTTCTAGCTATGAGCTTGAATGTTGAGTGTGAGTAGGATTTGAAATAAACTTCATATCCGGCCCCCGTAGTCTTATGTTAACAGACGAGGACTTCGGATCGTCACTTGGGAGGCACACAGGTTTGCGTTTAGCTACCGGACATCCGGATTTTTTTTTTATAATTTTGCCACGCGAAATTTGGGCTTGTACCTAGACAAAGGTTCGGACCGCTAGTTTCCTCTTCCAACGGAAACTATAAAGTATCTGTATTAACAGTAAAATAATTTCAGTACTTTGGCCAGTGTAGTACAAATTCCTTAGTATCACAACGGAAGGGCGTGGCAAAGAAAGTTTTACCGAGCGCAATCTTGCCCTTGAATCAAAAGTGTTATCCTGGAATACTGTAGTGAACTCAGTGATGAGAGGCCGCTTTCATGGCTACGAATATCGTTTGTGCATCCGCACTCTGCTTCGGATACAAACCCGAGCGTAATTCGGTCCGCCCTTAGACGCTAATTCCTCGATTAAAACGAAAGTCAGAAATCAGCTCAACTAAGACGGGAGAGAAATGTATTATCAGAATATCATGGACTTAGTTTCTACACTCTATTTATAAGTAAATAAAAGGAGAAACGAATCGCTACTGCTTCTAACTGTAGCGTTTGTACTGCCCTGCGTTTTTCAGATGAAGCCATAAAACGAAATACGTTTAACATTAATGGTGTTTCTCGAGATCTTCAGCAAGAAACGGCTGTATTTATAACGCGAAATTTGAGCCAAGGTGATTTTTAAAAAATCAAAATAATTTTATCTTTTCTTTCTATTTAATTAACGCTTTGTGTCATAATAGGATTTCCACCTTTCCGTGGTACTTCTGCAGTGAACTACCACTTTCCAAAGCTAGCAGCTTTGTTGAAACTAAACGACAGGATATGGTCTAGGAATTTCAGCTTGAGCTGACTTCGTGAGGTAGTACTTTACCCTTCAGGTACTAATATACGAACTAGGCCTCTAGTAAGATATTGTCTCTGGTTGAATATATGAAAAATTAACAAAATGGCCTCTTGGTGATTTTACGCTGCAATGATAACAACGTGAAAACAGATAAATCCACGACCGTATTGGTAGAGAATACTCAGGGAATTATATCAGCAAAGGAAGTGAGTAAATATAATACTGTCCATTGTAAGTAGTGTCTCGATTGTACCGATTTTTGTGTTAAAACATTTTAAAGGAAATTACGTAAGATGTTAGTTGACCACTAACCCGACGCTCGCTCCACAATGAATATCCGTGAACCATATATAAAATGTTGCAAATGAAACAGGAAGCATTTATTTTTAATTAGTAATAATAATGTAATGAACTTGTGAAAAGAAAACTGCCTCGCACAGGAATCGAACCCCGGTCAACGATGCCTCTACGCTAGCAGGATAGTTGCCAGCAGGGTCTTCATCGCTCGGTCAGGTAAATGAACTATTGAAGTCTTACGTCACATCTGGAAGGTCGCCATGGTAGTCTAAACGAACAGATGTTTATGGAGTTCCTTCAAAAGTCGACAATTTAATATTTAGTGCTTCGTGCCAAACTGTATGCATTACGATGAAATAGACACATGTCGCTTACTTCTATATCCAAGTGAAGCAAACCAGAAACGGAAAATGCAAGTTAAAAAAAATGGAATATCATTGAACGCACTTTCGAATGTTCTGCCGAGTTCGTAATTAAATAGAAAGGGATAATGATATTTAAGAAGCTTAACGAAAACTAGTAATTCGGTTATAGTTAAGGAAACATTCTACGTAGTGCTAAAAAGAAACTCTTCTGTCTATGTACAACTTTGCAAATTGTTATTTCAGGTAATATGTCTGCCTAAAACACCAGTCATTATTTAGAATGCCTGGCTTCAAAGTATGAAATAAAGGCTCTTTCTGTTCTACGTTAGGTTAGATTCGCTTCTTTATTTCATACATTGTCTAAAACACCAGGCACTTTATAGAATGCTTGATTTCATACATTGCCGGTATCATATACAAGGAATAACTGTCAGCAGAATTTCGAAAAGGCTACACTTCCTTTGGACGTGTTTGATAAAAACATGAATTGCCGGAATAAAAATCAGCTACTTACTTCAACTTCGTTTATCTTATTCATCATACTAGCTTGCAATTTACAGCGAATTTACATGAAAACTCCGTCGTATGCAAGAAGAACAGCATGATTTGGCCCCACACAATGTTCTACTCTTTCAATCAGCTTGGTATTACAGAAATAATATAAGTTTTCAAGAAAGAAAGAAAAAAAAAAACTGATTTTCTAACATTCTGCCATCAAACTTACTGTTCGTTTAGACTAGACTCCTGCTATGGCAACTAACCGGATATGATGTCAAGACTAGTGGTCCATAGACGTTAAGGCGACGTCACTTCCGTGGCTATACCTCCTGTACTTCTGGACGTTGACGATTCCAAAAATCTCTCTTCCTTCAAGATACTATAGATTCAGTCGAAAAATCTAGCAATAATTGAAGGTCAATCCTTCCACCACGGATGCAATGCACTTCTCATAATACAAATTGTACGTACTCGTTATCCTCATCAACTATACTTGTACATATCCTTTTTTCTTTTCTTGCTCGCTGCAATAACCAAAATTTCATCATAGAAACAGTACGAACGTACACAGTAGCAGATTTTCAGAAACATTTCTCAAAATAGCTGCCGAATCAAAAATGACAATGTTACCATGAAGAGTCTTTAACAATCCAACGACTCAACAATACTGAGTCAGTTTGGTGCTAAGCTCAAAACGAAGCTTTTTAACTTCGATTGTTGTGCAGACACTATAGAAAGCGAAAAAAAGAAAGATCTTAAAACCAAGAAAGGAAAGCAGAGTTATGAAAATGGTCGGTGGTTACTTGCGGCGTATAAATTTCTAGTATGATTTTAACATCAACGTTTGGACTTTGAATTCAAAATTTACTGTCAAAAATAATGAATTTGGGAACATACTTTAAATGAAGAATTTAGTGTGTTTGCACTAGATAAATCGAAAGTGATAAAAATTAATAAAAATAACGGTCTTGGAAAGTACGAGAAGGAAAAGTTCTTTAAGGTTCAATCCAAAAGGTTTTTCCGCCTTTCTCGTTTTACGTCAATTATTCAGAATCCCGTGCAGGTAAACAGAATTTAATTTTCACGGACCAAAGTTCATATCGTATTTTAATAATGACTTCAATTAGATTGAAGGAAATATTAGAAATAACTTCAGGATTGTGTGCCGACACTTTTGGGATGATATTCTGTTCCAAAAGTGTGCACACAATCCTGAGGTTACTAGTAGCGTTTCTTTAATAACTAACTGTACCAATTATTGAAGTACGATATGAACTTGATACCAATTATTGAAGTCCGTGAAATTTAAATGATGTTTGCCTGCACTGAATTTTGAATACCTGATGTAAAACGAAAAAGGCGGGAAATCCACTTGGATTGATTCTTAAAATTGCGGGTGTATCATATATGGATATATTTATCATTTATCTCAATACCTTATAATTAAAAGAACGCTGGTAATTTGAAACGGATAAGGTCGGGGACTTGTTTATTTAAGGAGTTAAGGCCAAAAAGGGCTTCGCTTCCACTCAACCATTTAGTCAAGTTGTTACGAGTAAATACACTAACAGGTATCCATGCATGGTCGGTCCTCATAGAGGATTACAGTTAGAACAATTAAAAATAACTTCAAAAGGAAAAGCAAAACATCGAGTTTTGTTTTTCAGGTAAGTAGAAAAGTTAATCTTCGACTTTGTCCTTTACACACTCACAAGGAGGGCGCGCAGTGGAGTAGTCGTTTATCCTTCAGGTAATAAATACTAGGACGCACTATTCGGACAGTTCCGAAATAACATGGGTCAAAGTTTACGTCACAGTTTAGATGACTTAAAATGTGCTCGATTATCAGCCCAGCTGGCAGAAGCGGTAGAGTGGTTGACTCACGAGTAAGAGGTCGATGGGTGCAGAATGTTATCAGTATGAGAGTTGCATGTGTTGTAGTAAAAGAATTAAAATAAAGGGAAAATATAATTAAATCATTTTGTTATTCCAAACACGATTGAGTTGAAACATTAACTACTTCATGCAGGTAAATTATTCACAATAGTAGTTGAATAGGGCTACATAGTTGATGACATAAGAGTAGCAGCTCTGTAATGCAAAACATAAGGCGGACGATAGCAAGTGAGTGTTCTTGTACAATATCCTCAGTCATTTGTTGTGCGAGACGTAGAAATATATTTTGCTCTCCAGGCTTCTAGAAACAACTGCTGGTAATTTGCACTAAAACATTTCATTCTACAAATACAGTATGTATATATATATGCAAAATGATTTTACAAATTAACCAAATTCCGTCTACACAAAATTGTTAACGTTCCAAGATGATTCTCTGGAATAACGTATTTTCCTTTCGTTTTCATTCTGTTTTACTACAACAAACGAAATACTCGTTATGGTATAAAAAAAAAAACATTCTGCACCCCACGAGGCTCGAGCCAGGGGCATTTTGCTCTTAAAACTGACCATCTACCGCTTCAACAATCAAGGAGAAAATACAAAGACACAGAGTTGTATCTAAGCTGTTACCTAAACTTGGACCAATGTTATCTCGAAACTGGCCGAATAGTGCGCCCTAGTATTTTTGTATATAATTATCTGGAAATTAAACTACTACCATACGAACTTTGGTCAAAACTAAAATTCCCAAACCGTGCCCCTCCTTGTCAGACAGTTAGGTTAATGTTGGTGGTTTGAAGCTAAATCCGCTGAACTCTTACTTCGGAAGTTTAACAGAAAAGTTCTGTAGTATCAAGTTCGATCAAATCAAATTAGTGGTTTAAGGAATTTAGCAATGGACGAACATAATGAATCTTTTGTTTTTTTTTTGGGGGGGGGGGGGAATCTGAGCTAAGTCAGGTATTTTTCAAAATAACATCAACATTCAACACATCAAAGGAGATAATTTGTTTTATTACCCTCCACTGTGCATACATACAACAAGAAACTATACAAAGTGCAGAAGTTGATACACACAATTGTACCACTTATTCTTTGTCCGAGCATTTGATCAACATAAATCAAAACTCGAATCAACAACAAACGATAACATTTAAAAATTATTGTTTTCAATCATTCTTACTTGCGCTGAAAAGAAGAAAAGCAAGAAAAAGAAAACTAACCTAAACAACACAAACAAAAGGAGAAAAAGAACACACACACAAAAAAAAAAAAAAACAACAAATAAGAAACATACGGTATCTTTTTCTGCAGTTTCTTATTTTCCATGTACTATGTTCTAACTTCGTTTGAAGTTTAGCTTTAGACACACTGTTTAGCGTTTGTGCCATTATGAGCTCTTGCAGTGCAAAAAATTCACTCATACATACACTTGGCGGTTTAACTGGCATATACGAAGAGCTTGACGCAAGAACCCTATTCCATACATGAACAAAATGGTATGACAGTTATTTTGAGGCAGTGTTGGTATTTTTATGAAACCGTCATACACCACAATAGTCGTCGTATTGTAATTGCTTTGACTTCCCAGCCATTTCTGTCCCATTGTGCTAGGCCTTCTTTTCCTGATACGGTGGTCATTCAGCTTACATTGAAACAGCGAATTAGAAACGCGACAGGTTTTATGGTCAACTATTTCTTAGAAGTTATTTGTTAAAATGCAAAATTTCGCAGCAAGGCCCAAATTGCAAACTCAAGTTGTTGGCAATTTGTAAAATTTCAAATAATAATAATAATAAAACACCACCTTAGTACCATAGCACAACAGACAGAACCCTTGCACGCCATAAAAATACCATTCTTCATTGTTTTCATTATGGAGATGTGAACTGAATAATCATCTTGGTTAAAAACCTTGATTTATTATTATTATTATTTGTTTGTATTTCCTGCCTATTTATTTCAAGAATTAGGCGCTCAAGTACTGATGTTTTCATACTTGTCATGCTGCATTTTCCAATGATTTTGTCTGTAAGAGTCATGGCTTCCTATTCATCATAAGTTTCTGGACTTTGAAGTAATCATATTGTTACAGGTACGATCACCTAAGAGAACCGAGAGCAAGCAAGATAAGGAACATCTACTCCTACAGTACAAGATTTGTACCTTATATCTTGAGATTAGAGGAAAAGTTTGAGGCTTCGGTAGATTCAGATAAAAAAAAAGTTCACTGGGTACGTGTGCACCATCGGATAATGAAATGAATCAGCATATTCACAAAGAGGCAGTTGCAGTTACCAACAGGGCAACTAAAACGCGTTGCTAACATTTTATCTATTTTTAGATAATTATACAGACTTCTTTAAAGAAGTTTTTGACGTCACAAGAAACATCACTAGATGCTGCAGTAATGCGGTCTTATACCACAATTAGATATAGTTTTGTATAACTTGATCCCCCTTTCATTTATTTCTTGGAAAAACAATTGAATTTGCAAACCGAACCATATGGCACAAATATACATAAACATACCACAAAATCTGCTGCACAATCTTCGCATAAAAAAAAAACAAAAAAAAAAAAAAACATGTGTTATTTTTTTAGTGAAAATTACACTACTATGGAACATCGCCATCAAGCTCCAGGCCCTTCGTATACATGTTTAATTTCATTATATGAAGTGTATCATATGGAAAGGAACTAAGTACTATATTGAATTAATTTACAGTAGAACAGCGATGTTCTCTGTCGACATGCTGACAGTTGTGTGTGTTTTCTATGTCATAGATGTACCTTTTAAGTTATGTAGTCAGCGAACATTTCATTTGACTTGTAATACATGGTTTTGTTCGCTCTTTTCACAAGTTCTTGTTGGCACTTAGATCCTTTTGATAAGACACTCTACATTTGTCAACAACACAAAGGCGTGTTTAGAACCATTCCTTAAAAAAAAAACAAAAAAAAAAAAAACAGTGGTTTGAACTGTGCTGTTTTAAGTGTATGTTCCGTGTTACTTACATTTGTACTGACCTTTTCGAAGCTGATATATCTTTGTGCTTCCAAGAGGCCAGTAGGATACTTCTAAGTAACAAAGAATCTAGCTCAAGGTTTGTCTACGTTCAATGTATAATTAAGTATATATTACCTAATTATCTTCTACTTGAACAGATAAAATTACCACTTGTTCAACATCTGAAGAAACTAAAATCCTTTGCGAAAAAATGTATAACAATTTTCGACTTTCGAATATCAAGGTAAGAAAGAAAGAAAAACCGCACCTTAAAAAAAGAAAAATGTATGGAGACGTATACAGTGCTGAACTGCACTTTTGTATTAAACGCTGACAATTTTACTTAACAGAATTCAATACTATAAAACCGGCTTGTATTTAACTTAATACAATCACAACACAAGACTACAATAAATTGTATGAACTGAGAAACTAATGTTTAAAATGTACGTCTTAACTAAATATAAAATGTCATGCTTTTTAAAGAATCGACTCCCATTAACAAGCTCGAATTTCTTTTAAATCAACAATTCAGCATTAAACTGCACACTCAGTTTATTTTTTACAGAAATATTTGTCCGTTTCTTCCTCCATTTTATTTCACTATTGTCATCATCAACTACTCACCACTCTAACATGCTCGCACGTACCTCTCATTGAATCAGTATTGCATTTTACCTAATGATCTCATTCACGCAGTTACAAGTCCCTAAAAATTACAATCAGCCTTTCTCAATGTTGACAAACAAATTCCGATACTACAATAATTTCTCACTTAGTTTTGAAGTCAACACACAGAGCTCCTTTAACTTCTTAACAAGTCTCTTACCACCACCTCTGGTTAAATTATGGCAAAGTTCAAAAGGATCCTGAATACACATCGCTGACTCTACTTTTAGTTTTTCCGCCATTGGCTTCAACACGTTCAACTTGTACACGCTCATCTCATCGGGCAAGTCTTTTTCATTTCCTTTCAAGAAGTGAGCTTTGGGAACCGTTTTCCCTAACAACGGACAGATGACTGATTTGTCATAGTCGTACTTTGCATAAAACATAAAAAATCCATGCAAAAGTTCGATTACTGACTGCTTATTTTTGGTGGTGGTTAACTGACTCACGTCTTCACAAAAACTGCTGTTCCAGCCAGCTACCATATCCTTTGTGGTACACAAACTCTGAAGAGAGTCTACACTTTGAAGTAATGGTTCTTCAAGTTGTTGCAAATAAAAAAAGGCCATCATTGCCAACGCGTAGTTTGTAATGCGACCAGCACCTGATATCTCGTTCTTTCGAGCCCAGTACTTCAACACTGTTACCACCAATTTGATTCTTTCATCTAATGAAAGAAAAAATTTCACAAGACGAGTATTCCGGACGCTAAGGCAGTGCTTGAAGGAAACATCACAATTAATATTTGTTGGCACATGCAAGAACTTCACTATAGGTGTTCTTGCTTTTGGTATTGCAATCACATTAGAACATTCTGGATGTTTCTTCAGTATCTTTTTCGCGGCTAGGACTATTTGTTCCTGTAATGTATAGTCATCGCATTCCTCACTTAGCAAATCTGAAAACAAAAGGATTTCATTTTATCAAAAAGTATGCATTTAACAAGTTGTTATTAGGCTTAATAAATACTTAAATCGGGACGGGCGTAAGCCATAGTGCTGTTACCGCCCATAAAATTCACTTTATCTTAACATATCTGCTCTTACCTTTGATATATTAAGTCTCCCCACCAACAATTGCACTGACTATTAACTATTACGATGAATATGATCGACTTTGCAACACTATCATCATTGAGTACACAGGAAGGTAAAGAAGAAGAAGAAAAAACCGAAGGGAATTACAGACTTAAAATATGCTAGAAGTTTTTATGAGAATCTAAAATCGTTTCTAACCATCTCAATGAAAGGAGTAGAAATTGCTGCCAGTGGAATCCCTGATTTGTGTATATATATATATATATATATACACACACAAAAATATTAATATGTATCGCAAAAGAACGGTTAAGGACGGTTGTAAATAGTAATAAAGAATAATAATCTATAGTGCTGAATGTTTATTAATACACACCTATTTATAATTGCCATCCAAATTTTACCCAACTGTTCTGTATCCAGATTCAATGCCGGTATATATATTTATATATACTTTCACATGCTATTCTATCACTGTGATTCAAAAAAAAAAAACTTTGGTAAACTTTATTTTTATATGGGCCAGTCTAGTAACTTCGGACTTCGGCTCGTCACGATTCGCCCCTTAGTTATTAAAATCCACACCCATGCCGGGACTCGAATCCGAGACTTTCGAGCCGTGGGCCGCCGCAGACCGCACGGCCAACCGGCCGGCTCTGTGATTCCGATTTATGCCAAATTGATGCAACTTTGATGACATGCTGTGTATTTTTAAAAATGCTGGGACAACCCTGATATGGAATTTTCGTGTTGTTTATAACATGTTATCAAAGATGCATCCCTTTTGCATAAATCAGAATTACACATTGATGGAATGGTATATTGTCACAGTTTTTACAATACTGCCTAAGCGGCAACACACAAATTTTACACGAGAAAGAAAAAACCCACTAAATTTGTGTTGAAGTCCAGCATACGAGATACTACTCTTGTCGATATCCAGAGTAGTATCTGTTAAAGAAACGAAAACCTTCGCCTTGACAAAATGCGGAGTCGAATCCTGCAGATTTTTTTCCCGCTCAAAGCAGCTGTTAGGCGGTACTGTAAAATGGGTGACGATACAAAAGTGCATATCGGTATTGAATCTGGATACAGGACAGGTGGATAAAATTTGGATACCAATTATGAACAGGTATATTAATAAACACACAACACAATAGATTAATTATTTATTATCTACAACCATAACTAAATGAAACTACGAAATAAAACCAGTATTACGCCCTGAGAACTTCCATGAAGGTGAGTCAAGTTACATTAAAATGAAACTATGCTTTTGCGATACACATGAATACATTTTGTTACATATACGGAGAAGTGAATCCATTGATAACATTTTCTATTCTTATACTTATCAACTGAATTCACGCCAGTGCGATTAGGTTAAACGCAAATTTTCGTGGAGAGGGCCAAAATGCTAACTTACCTCCGACCTGAGTTTCCATCCTCGCTGGTTCCAAATCGTACAACGATATGGCGATTACAAACACGACTATTTTCGCCAGATTATATATCCGCTTTATCGGGTAAAATGGAAGTGTAAGAACATGCAGGATTGATGGAGCCATCCGAAAAATTGGTCCTTGTCCGAACTTTATACCAGTGAGAACAGAAACTCAAGTTGGAGGTAAGTTTCCGATTAAATCATGTAAAACATAAATAGAGGATGCAAAATAAGTACATTAAAAGAAAAGTTACATATTCGTTTTCTTTCGTAATGATCACAATTAAAGTAGGATGTGAGTTCCTGTTGATCACTGCGTTTCACACAAGATTTGCTTTTTAAATTAGTGACGATGGAAAACTGCGGTGCTCTTTTGAGTTAAGTTCCGGAGTACCAGGGAATCCGCGGGGCACAGTTTAGGAAACACTGATTATGTTCTATTTTCTACAATCAATTTTGTAATCTTCCCCTTTGGTGTTAGTACGCTCACATCCCTTTTACACTACACTTACACAGTTCGCAAACATTGATTTCGTCAAGGACAGTCTGGGAGAGACTCGAAAAAGTAATGAAAAATTGTGGGTTTTTTTTTTTCGTAGATCCAAGAAACTTTTAATGAAGAAAGTCATGAAAATAACTGAAATTGGCTTCACAAATTTTGTGGTGCAGACATTTACTGCGAAGGCCAAAAATACAGTAAGATTAATAATAATCATCGAGATTTTCTTATTGAATAAGATAAAATGTATTCTATGGGCGGTAACAGCACTATGTGTTACGCCCGTCCCGATTTCCTTATTGGAGACAACTGGGTGAAGACTCTGGGTTTTAGAGTTTTTCTTTTACAATTCGCAGATATATACACCCATGCTGTTATTGAAAACTGTAATTATTCACGGCAACAAAATCACGACAACCTTCAATGTATCTCGAAAAGTGTAATGTACAATATGATATTAAATGAATTTTTGGGTGAACTGGCATTTACGAACATTGCCCTTGTCTCCACATAGCGTAAGGTCAGATTATTCGAATGGGCGGTAATCTCCATATAGAATTTCGTCCTTTGTTTTTACAAGTATCTGTGCGATACTAAAAAGGGTGAGAAGAAACGGCCTTTTTTTTCACAAAAGGTCATTCCAATAATCTTATTAACATGAAGGCCAAACATCAGAATCAAGGTAGTTGAAAGCCTATAATTTACAGCAGAGACTTCACGACTACAAATCGAATGGTAAAACGAAGGTTTTGTAACTGAAGCAACTTCATAGAAGTTCCCTAAATAAACAGTCCACCAGTTGACAATCATGGCTCGTTTTGTGCTAATCACTTCACTATTTTCGCCAGATCAACTTCCATGGGAAGTGTTCATTTCTGTCACCCTTTCTCCTACTTTCTATTATTCCTTTTATAAATGAAAAGCACATTTTATTCAGGATTCCTTTATCTAAATTCAATGCCAGGTTTTTTTTTTATTTACGTAAAAACTTTCTGGACAATAAGGATACATTTACCTAACCAATATGAAATAAAGCGTATGTTCACGAATAACACGCACAGGTTTCTCCATTTTTCTTTTCCGGAAAAATCCGACTGCTTGGTTTAAAAGAAACCAAGCAATATAGGCAATCTAAAGGCAACTTTAGCTAGGATATATTGTTACTACTAGACTACGTGAATGTACACGTAGTCTAGAAAATATACTGAATACAGCTAATTTTCGCGTATGTAAACTTGCTGTTTTCGTCCAAAAAAGAAAGAAAAACGAAACGAAACGAAACGAAAATTTTCCTGAAAATTCTTTTGAAACAGCACAATCCCAAGCAGCTTCGATCCATTTTGCTGTTAATACACCGCAATTGCCCGGTAAATTTGTTTACTTTTTGTTTTATGTAGTGGGAATATGCGCGCACACACACACACACACACACACACGTGCTCTACTTCCATAAAGCGCGCACGGTGAAACTATGCGTGATACTCGGGAAACGTTTTTTTCTTTTCTGACACACTGAATTAACATGTTGCGCGTCTTACTCGGTGGCGCGCTGTACGGTAAGCTTCGGTGACTGCTACAAATTACACTCGCTTCTTTACTACTGATTTATTAAGGTTATCTTGAGTAGCGTTTAAAATAGATATTACTTACGTAAATCCAAGAACACATCCAAATCACTATCTTGGAATCCAAGACCCGTCATGCGAGATCCGAATGGATAGGCTACACAATTAGGAAAATCAGACGAAAATGCTTCTTCCAACATCTTACATAGAACTTTCTCTTTTGTCCTATCTTCTTCACCTAGTCGAGCGGCTTCACTTAACTCTTTCAGTTTTGTTTCAAACGTATCCTTCGAGGAAAACACTTGTTTTACTTCTTCATTTAGAACTATTGGCTCCTCCTTCATTCCTGTAAGAAAAAAAAACAGAAATTACAAATAATGTGTATTTATACAATTTGTAATATACAATATTTATCAAATGTAATACAAAGGAAAATCACCGAACGCGAGAAAAATCATTTACTTTCGGTTCTGAATTATAAAAGACACGTGAATAAAAGCAGAAATGCGGGTTTGTTGAATTTATTTTAAGGCGTACTTTGTAGGTAATAACCATCTGCCTAGTATGACAGGAAAAACCTGTCATGGTAGCAGAAATGGGGATACACGTATAACAAAGATTTCACCACTGCACTCATAAAGCAGAGGGGTTATTCATCGATAAACATGATTCACTATTTCAGTTAAAACTACACGATTCACTTATGCTTTTTGTACCATCAACTTAATTTTAATGTACAAATTTGACTGTAACACATGCTCTGTATTTCAACTGCCAGCAACGTCTTACAAGAAAAAAGGTACGTAAAAATCTCCAATTTAACTACTATCGTTGAACAATAAACGAAGGCGTAGCCGAATTTTTCAAATGAATGCTTTTCCTACAACGGGTTTTATGATTATTCTCCATTCTTAATAGACGTCTTTATTATTATTGGAAATTTTTCTCTCGAGATATCAGAGCCACAATTCCAGATGAAAACATGGGTATGAGACAAAGCTGTATACCCGTATGCAGTTTTTAGCATTACATAAATTTCTAAGATCGTTTTACCCAATTTCACGCAAAACGCTATTGTAAACTCTTTGTTCTGTTACAGCACTCTACTTACGTCACTAAAACTTAGAATAATGCTCTAACTACCACATGAATCACAAGCGCTGCTACGTGATTCAATCAAAACTCTCCACATAGCAGCATTAGTCTGGCTGAAGTGTTGCCATGTCGAAAGAGACGTACTGTGTAATCCATCTGTTGTGCAACATGAGCTCATTTACTTGCGCGATCATGTTACTCATTTTGTTAACAGCAGTTGCCGGCCTTGCTATGATTCGTTGTCAACTCTCTGTCTGCTCTCTTTGAACGCTTTACACCACTCAAATACGATCAACGGGACAGACATGACACACCAAATTATGCTTGAAGTCCGGTGAATTTCACTGCAATTCACACCTTCCCTGCAGAGAAATTTGATGATTATTCTCAGCTGTACGGAAACCGAATTAAACACCCCCCCCCCCTTTTTTTTTTGCAATACGGGAATTTGCCAAACGCCCAAAAATAGGTATAATTTTTAGAAGTTTACTAGTAGCAAGACCAGGTCGAATTTCTACACCCTTCGTGAAACAATTACCCTTCTCATACGTACCTCTCTCATAATGTGCTCTCCACTCGCGTATCCTCAGAGGTTTCTCTTCAATTAATATCCCTTTCTTTTCCGCTATAACTCTTTCCACAGCTTCCCTGAAAAATTAAAATATAAAAAAACTAAAATATAATTTCACATTTATTATACAAATTCAGTTTTATTATTATTATTATTGGTACTAACGTGCTACACAAGTTTGTTGGCTTCGAAGAATGGACTTACAACTTTTAAGTACAGGAATCACAACCTTCAATGTAAACCCACTGGGTGTGAATCAGTGGCAGTGAGCACAGCTCAGATATCCATGGGTTACTAATATAATTCGGAACAGCATTGTCCTGGGTCTTCACCACTATCTACACAGCATGCGCCCCGACTTCCTATCAAATTTTCGAAATGTCACTCCCTTCCTTCACATGTTGCCATGTTTGCTCGTGAACAGATATATTCCTGTATTTCTCTCAATGACAAAATTTAAACGCATATCCAGTCTAATCTATACAAAACAAGAATCTGACAACGCATAATTTGGAAAGTTAGCTTTTCTACAGTATGACCGGAAATAAAGTATATCGGGATTATATTCCTCGACCAGAACAACTTCTGGAACAAATAATGACAAATCGTCAAGACAGATGATGTAAGGAAGGTGTGCCGCCTTTCAGGTGCCGTTCCGTAGGCAGCATTCTTAATCAAACTATAACAATTATCATATGAACGTAGGTTATTATTATAATACATTTTTCTCTAGCATTTGGACATCTAAGCTGTTAACCTGAACTTAAAGTGAAACCTTATAACGTCAGTCTTTTACTTGAACTGAATTGAATTAATAATAATTTTAAGACATATATTCGTGGATTCCAATGGCCTCACTGTTTGCTCGTGAACATACTGTAACGCCCATTAATATACCAATATGATACCTTCAAGTTTAGATTAATTACTATAACAAAACGCATCTAACTTGATTCTTTAAAGCTTCAGAACTGACACTGTGGCGGTAAATTTTCGTCGTAGCTTTATTTCACGAATAAACACCCATAGATTCCACAAGATTAAGTGTCAATATTACTTTCTTAAGAACGTATTTAGTGAAGATTCTACCACTTAATGTCCAAACTCCATCACACATCAAATAGAAAAATAACGATTTCGTTAACAACCACATATTTTTAATTCTCTTTCTCTCCCTGGCTCAAACTCATTGGTTCATGGTCGTTTAACATTTTATTCCCTAAAACATGTTTTTCACTAATTTATTACCTTTCCACGAAGTAAAACTTTATGCCCAAATATGTAAAAATGGATTTCAAATATATATAAATAAAATAATTATAATTCTATATACAGTAATGTGACTTCAATCGAAACTGACTCCATTAAACCTACTTGCTATTTTACAGAATCGCATGGAAAAATCACATAAACACAAAAAGCACTAAATATTCTGCAAACTTTTCCCACCATGCGATCAGTACGAAGAACTGCGTTAGGATCACTATTACTAATATTTACACACTTTCGAAGCCAAGTAACTAACTACACAATCCAACTTAAAAATGAGAGAAAAATTTACAGTATAGTTCGCTTCTTCTAATCACGAGAACCGGAGATTAGAGACCTGCACGGGCCGGGCTTGGGCGGGCCAGCTCCGCTATTCCTTTGGGCCGGGCCGATTAATTGCAGTTCTTTAATAATTATTGACTTTCGTTAAACGATAATTGGAATAAAAACAAACGTTGAAGTCTGCGTGCACGTGGAGTGAAAGGTATTACAAATAATGCAATATTTACAGTTGGTATTGCTTAGTAGCTCCACTTTCGCTATATAGGAGATTAGTTGTTCACCCCAGTCAGCAGTCACACAAGTTACTGCATGCCCTTCCTTCAATAAATAACAAAAGACAATATGTGCATTGAAGCTTCCTCTGATGATCCGCGTCAATACCAGAATATGGTCAATCCAACCACTGGATCCTAGGGGTGAACAGTCAGAGTTGTCATCTAGATATAAAAATGAAAGGAAACCGCATTCTTTGTTCTTCTCTCCACTTCACCGACCCACAAGTAGCAATCGTGGATGAAGTCTGGGTTGCAGTCTAATACGGTGTTAAATACCGTGCAAATGCAGGTAAGAATTTAAAACAAAAAAACATCGGAGCAGGCTCGGGCCAAGAATTTTTAAAACTTATCGGGCCGGGCTGGGCCTACAGGGTGGTTCGGAAGTGGGCGTACCCCTAATTGGTGTTTTCTGACGGTTTTATGTTTTACCCACATTTGTTTGGTAATATTGCTTGGCATTGTCTGGCAACATTGCTGTCCATGTCCATTTGTTTTCAGCTTGGTAATAGTTATTTGCAGTGAAGTTGGAGTAATCAACAATGTGTGATCGAAGTCCATTTAGCATTGAAAAAAGATTAGTTGTTGCGGTTTGGCTTTATGAAAGGCGTCACACAGGAGTCACCATGGAAAGTGTTAAAGCGAAATTTACAGACCGCTTTGGTATTAATCCACCAAGAAAAGCAACAATGTTGGGGTGGGAAAAACGTGCACTTGCTACGGGCAGTGTGAAAGACCTTCTCCGAGGCGGTAGACCGATAAAACGGAGGGAAACGTGCCGTGAAGTGGAAGCATCAGTGCAGCAGTCGCCTTTAAAATCAACACGTAAAAGCCAATCTTCGGAGCTTGGTATTCCTAGGACCACCATGATGACCCACATGAAAGAAGATCTAAAATTGAAGGTTTACCGTTCAATGCATGTGAATGAACTGAGTGACGCCGACATGGATGTGCGGAAAGAGGCATGCAGAACTCTCCTTCAGGCTTTCCCTTCCAAACAATCCCGTGGTGCAGTCTTCTTCACAGACGAGTGTGCTATCTATCGGAGTATGCATTCTCGGAATATTATAATGTGGTGTAAGGAAAACCCCCGGTTTTACAAAGAGATGGAGACAAACCCACCACACGTGATGATGTGGATGAGTGCAACAAACATTTTTGGGCCTTACTTCTTCGAAAACAATGTTAATGGACATTCTTACAAGGAGATGCTTAGTCAGTGGTTGGTGCCTCAACTGGAAGAAAATGGTATCAAAGACACTGCTGTGATACAGCAGGATGGAGCACCAGCGCACTTCGCGGTTCACGTGCGCAATTACCTGAATGAGACGTTTCCTGGCCGCTGGATTGGAAGAGGCTCTGCATCTTCACCAGCTCTATTTGCTTGGCCTCCAAGAAGTCCCGATCTGACGACACCAGACAATGCTCTCTGGGGCTTCATAAAGCAACAAGTAAGAAACACTCGATATCACACAACGCAGGAATTACAAGAAGCTGTGGAACACGCCTTCACCCTCGTGACTCCGGTGTATCTCAGCAAAACATCTGCGAGAACTTGGCGCAGAATTCAGCTGTGTTACGACATGGATGGTGCTCGTACCGATGTTTATGACTCTTAAGACTTCAAAGTAACTGCGTACAGACATTCTACCATAAACAACACTATACTGTTGAACCTGGGGGGGGGGGGGGTACGCCCACTTCCGGACCACCCTGTAGGTATATTCGGGCTGGATTGGGTCTGGAGGTCTCTACCAGACATCTATACAGAGAATGTAATCCTACACATTTCAACAGATGTCTTTTTCAAGATAACGGATTAGTTTCTTCGGAATCGATAACTGCGTTGTCCAATGTCATATCTTGGCCGAAGGGGCCAATATCTTAGAAGAATTTTGAAGGTCGAAGGAGTGAAAGGTATGCATAGATTTTGCAACGAGTAATGATTCATTCTGGAGTATGCGACATAACAGGGACGTTTAGCGAAATATGTTATCATTATCAATAACGAGGAAGGGATGGAAAAACATGATTTTAAGAGGATTAGTTATTGATACCTCTCAGCTTTCTTATCTCAAGCCCCGATGATTTGAAATAAAAACGAGATATACTACTCACGGTTAGTGATGTTGACAACTTACGGCTGCCGTAAGATCTATGCAAATTTCGCAAATTCTTTAAGGCTACCAAGATGAGGTCAACTTTTATGATACAGACTTCAGAACTGCTTAGACTCCTTGCGCCGGCGATGTTCATGTTACTTACAAAAACTTGATGCTGTATCGAACATGATTCTACCTCATAGATTTCTGATGGTATTTTCAGTTTATTTATTGAAAGTTGTTCAGCATTTTATCTTGATTCCTTCCACATTACGAGTATGCTTGAAGTACTGTTATTTAATTTCCATTTATGAACAGATATGACTTACGCTCGTCATAAGTGCGTGAAAAGACGTCCCTCCGCGACCGCTCTTCCAGGAAAAGGGAATGCAGCGGTCAGGGCCCTAGTTGAGGTACAATCTCGGAATTCACCTAATGAAACAGGAAAATCTCAATCAGGATGACCGGCAAATACCCTCAAAACCCGCGTACCTTTCCTTCTCAAACCACAGTGGTCTTGACACCTAGAAAATCTCGCCAAAATTAAGTTGTGAAAATAACACCGAAGTTTACACGCCTATTTGAAAGCAGAAGGTTTATTGTAATCAAAGCTATCTGCAGTTTGGTTTGAGAATATTGTATTTCGTAATCGTTAGTCGTAACAAGTACAAAGTTACTGCGTGTCTTAACACTACGTATTCATTTCTAGTGGAAGAAAGTATTTTTTATTTGTTCTTTACGACATCAACTAGACATACATGCATCTAACATTGGCCAGGACATTGCTGTAATTTTACATGTTATATAAATTCTTCAAAACTGAAAATGTGTTAAATGTTCTAAAAGCGAGTTCCACGTGGTTCCGCCAAGTTTCCTTTTTCATAGGTAAGTTCAATAACCTAATTTTTAGAAATTACAAGCAGATCTTGCTCATATCTGCTCCTTTTTAAAGCATGTAAAGGATCAATTGTGCACTTTTCGTGCACTTGTTTTAGTTCTAGGTAAAGAATTGTTCATAATGCAACTGACTGTAAATAATTTCCTTTAGAGATAAGAAATTCAAATGCAGCAGAAGAATTCTCGATTGAGTTCTGCAAGAAGTGAAAGGAAGCAAAGAGAATGAAAAGTAGCATCAACAACACAAGGTAAAACGCCATCTCCAGAATTTGCGGAGAATCTAAAAAGAGTTGCTGAATTCTATTATCAGCTTTTCGGCGAACTGACAAGTAACACTTCGCTCCTCTGAATCCTGAAAGGGGCCGCGGTGGCTTAATTGGTAGAGCGCTCACCTCTGGTGCTCGGGGTCGTTGGATCGATCCCTGCTCATGCCATGTGGGCTTTGCGGTGGACAAACACCGTGTGCGTGGGTTTTCTCAGGGTGCTCCCGTTTCCTCCCACTTTCTTCATTCCACCAAATCATCCCATCATCATCCATACGGCCTGAGCCAAAGTTTCCGAAAGGCCTTAAAAAAATAAATTCAATTCAACATATCCTGAAAGAGTCACTCCTAATTAAGATCCACATGGATTCCCAGGGTCAGTCAGTTATGGGTCTGTAAAGTTAACATAGGAATCCATAGGAAATACCACGTCTAGGCATTTCCTTGACGTCTCTTTCTGCTAACCTTATGTAATATACTATATGAGTGATATACAGCACATGACATAGTGTACTACTTTAGGTATGTCTTGAAACATATTAAAGTCTTGTTTAAAACTTTCATTACCTGTCTTGATTATTATATTCAGCCATCTATAAAGCCTTGAGGTATATTCTAAAAGACAAATAAACCTCTCTTATAGTATTTTCCAGTGGACCAATTATTCAACCTCAAGTTCTTTTCCAGGAAGTCTTGTATCCAAATACATGCCTTGTTACTTGATAAAGCCTTGATTCTTGAATTATCATTGGACGATATCAAAGGAGTTAGTCCCGAAATATCTTCTGCTCTATTCGTTGCCTATATTCAGGTTAACAGAAAGAGACGTCAAGGAAATGCCTAGACGTGGTATTTTCTATGGATTCCTGTGTTAACTTTACAGGCCCATAACTCCCAAACCCATTGCTGACTGACGCTGGGAATCCATATGCATCTTAAGTAGGACTGACTCTTTCAGGATATGTGTCGCATTCCCTCATTCCGGATTCAAAGGAGCGCAGTGTTACTTGTGAGAAGTTCAACGGAAGCAATGAACGCTTTCTGAAAGGGAATAATGTATGGATGAATGTTGAAATCGTGTTTATTACCTATCCGATAGATCACTGCCTAAAGATTAGCTTCCATCGCGCCGCATGCTGATATGGAAGACACGGCTTCGTGATAAATACAAGTGCTTTATTTCTAGTTTTACTACAGTTTATTTTATTTTTCTTCTTATTTGTCTTAAAATGAACTTAAATACCTACAAGTCAAGGGATGTTTTTAAGTTATTTTAAAGCCAGTCGAGCAGTTCACAGCTAGCAAGACTAAAACTGCATGAACTGTGTTCACAGTGGATCCGGTACCATTTTCTGTATTTTTCTTAACTCTTAATTAACATTTATGACCAGTATATTTTTTTTTCTTCCCTTATATCACTACTTCGTGGCCAATAAACATCGTCATTCAAGGAAAATAAGGGTTTTGGCCAGGTTTTCAGGGTCTCTGGATCACTGCGCAATCTGAAGGAAACAACTTTTGTTCCTCTCGACGTGGTCCCGAATCTCATACTGCCGCAGGACTAGAATACGGTATTAGCAGCAGGCGTAACTTATTCTACGATCTTCAAGACTACTCACATCTGTTCACAATTATAAACTAGATGAACAACAGAAGGTAAGCAAAATTCTCTGGAAGATTAATTAATCGTAAAACACGGTGGTATCAAAAGAAAAATGGTGATTGTACTATAGCAAATGGTGCTACACTAAACAATGTATTACATGCTATGAGGAAGTTCGTGAAAAATGAACGGAATCTCATTAAAAATCAATTCAAACAGCTTGCCGGTGCGCTTCAAAGAGATCCGAAGTGGTTCTTAAATTTTAGTCCATTGCTTCGTAATAAATTAAAACAAAAAAGAAGGAAAGGAAACACAGTATTGTCAAGGGCAAACACTCTTAAGAAGTATACACCGTAAGAACATAATGTCTCTTTGCATCGGTGTCTACATTCAATCTACGCGTCTCAGAAAAGAAACAGTACAGTTTACCGTTGCAGCTTTTGATTTTTCTGCAGTGTAACACATCATTTTAAACTGTGGTTGGTTTAGTTTTCTCCACCAATCAGCGGGAATTTAAAATCTCATGTTCACATTTCACCACTTGCTAATATGAACATCGTAATTTGTGCAAAGCTCCAGATTTCAGTATTAACGAACAATACAAATGGAAAAAAAATGTTAATATGTAGACGAGTGCATCTAATGAATCTCAAAGAACCTTCCAGACTGAAATTCCTCAATCTCTGGATTTAATTTATGCACAGGAACTAACGCGAGAAGAAAAAATGTGAAACATTAAATTAATATAAAGCAAACAAACTATCCTTGAAACTTGTACTATAAATAGCATGTCCAAGAACAAGTGAGTACCTCAGTCCTGCCATCTATTTATGAAATATAAAATAAGAGATACTACTTTTCTTTCAACCCTTATACGAGGATAGTCGGGAGCAAATAATGTAATTTTTAAGGGCTTTCTCGGGTTGCTGGATCATTTGCAAATTCACATATCTTTGCTCTGAAGGCGTATTTTTAACCTATACAATTGTTTGTTACTTTTAAAGCCTTAGATGATTTAGAGATCGTGGTCAAATTATTTGTCCTGGCTGAATACATGAAAATACTGACGAACATTACAGTGCGTGCTGCTGTTGTATGAAGCGAAAGTACAATCGTATCCCTGAAATACAAAGGAATTCCAAAACAGAGATATAAATTGACATGAAGAAAGCAATCTTCTAAACACACATTTTTTAGTGAAAGAAACGAATCACGAAAATGATAATGACTATAAGAAGTGACTAGAGACTTGAGCTAAATATCATTAACAAAATCATGAAAGTCCTAACGTTACTGGTATGGAAATTTAAAGAATGTATTGGCATTCCAGGTGTGAGCACAAATGATGAAAATCGTCTATACTGGGACCGAGCATCTGGCCATTATGAATGAGGTTTCTCTAAACTAACTAGGTTCATAGTAGATGGTACCTTCAAACTAGGCCCTGATCAACTTCCTTCCCACACCCTATGCCAGCATGGCCTAAGCCAAAGATGCCTAAATGCCACAAATACAATTCACAATTCGTCGACACTGAAAGAAACACAAACTTCCAGAAGTTGCTGCATGTGACAGGTTTAGAAAAAAATAAAAGGTTGTGAGATGGAGAACGGAGTGAAGCGCTAGCAAAAACCGTAACTTGACAATAACTGCACATACACACACACGCGTGGAATGGGTGAGAGAGAGAAAGAGAGAGAGAGACAGAGAGAAAATATTTGAAAAATTATAACAGAGTTTTATCACAAAACTCCGGTTTTTAAATTTCCACTAAGGATGGTTCCAAATCTAGTGTTTGATTTTTATCAACAACGCTTGTTTCTAGATCGGATCGGTTTAAAGCGAGCAAAACATGAAAGGAGAGAAGAAAAAAAAAGCGAACATACCCATAATCCTACATACATACGTAGGAAAAGCAAGTGAGTTTTTGGAAAGCAAGTAAGCTGAAAACCTACAAACTCACATCAACTCAAAAGAATTGAAATATTAGTGAATTCACACAGATAAGTCGGGTTACATTACAAAACTCAGTTATTCACTTAAAGCATATTCTCTTTCAAAACTGTAAGGACTACGTGATATTCCCACAGAAAGATTATTCAAATATTGAATCCCCAAAGCAAACAAACACAAACGCCAAAGCAAATATTCAACTCGCACAAGCAGTACAAATAGCAATAATATTCAAGCGAGTTCCCTAGGTTATTTTGAAGAGCAAAAATAATTACTGAAATAGTTCCTTGTATTTCACTCACACAGTGAGGAACAAAATATCGGTGTAAGATGGCCATACCTGTCTTTAAATTTAATAATCGCTGATCTTTCATGCATTCGCAACTCTTCCAAAGTTCCAAATGGTTCGAAAAGGCTGAGCAATGTAGGCTTCTTAGTTCCTTTTTGAAAACCTTTAAAATAAAAAGAAATCGCGTTGAAACGCAGGACATTAATAACATTTCCGGAAGTATTTGTCCTTCACTCACCTATTAGTATACTCAATTACAGCTGATCTTTCATACACTCTCATGTGTTCCACGAAGCCAAACTTCCTGAAAATGTCGTACAAAGGAACTAATCCGAGTCCTCTCCGAAAACCTTTAAAATATAGAATTCACATTAAGATAAACACTCACATCATATTATGGTCAATGTCACACACAGGAAAAAAAAAAAACAATGGGCACGACACATTCTTCTTACATTTCCTTGGCAACCTTTTCATTACAATTTTCTAAACCAACAACAAAAAGTAGCAGCACATTAAAACGTAAAAGTACTTCAAAACATCTCTGAAAATAAAAATGGAAATAGGTTTATAGTTACCATGTTATGAGAAAATGCACCACAGCTGACGATTTTGGGGATAAGAACTTGGTCTAACAAGTAAGATACTTTCATTTTACTTTGGAAAATACACTTATATACTGGGTGTTGCAAAATAACACCGACAAACCTACCTCAAAAGATTCCTGACATAAAAATAAGAAAAAAAATCATAGACCATCGAAGCTGCACGAATGCTTAGTTTCGGTGCTATAGTCTGCCGAAACCGCGGGGAAATTAAATTTTTAGCTTGATATTACCAATACTATTAACAGTAGAACTGCGGGCTCAAGCAGCCCTCACAGAGATCAAACCTGCTCTATCAAAAAATGCATATTCCAAAATTGTGCAATGGGTACGCAAGGGATTCCCTAAAGGAAGTAGAGTATTCTCAAACATGAATAAGACGACTTTCCGTATGAGTACAGATTATAAATGTAATCACCAGCATCTAACCGGACAATGACAGTCTCTTTTACTGATAAAAAGTATCACAAATGTCATTTACTTCTGTTTGTTATGCAACCACGTTTTTTGAAGTCGTCCCGAAAAGGAAATCTGTTTAAGATATCGCCTTGCCGCGAACGCATTGTTGTTACTTGCTACAAGGTAGCCCCATTCATGCTTATTTGAACCCACCTCTACTTCAAATAACTTCTGGGAATCCCCTACTTCCTTTCGGGAATCCCTTGCGCACCAATTGCACAATTTTGGAATATGATTTTTTGGATAGAGCAGGTTTGAAGACCTTGACCCCGCAGTTCTTCTGTTCATGGTATTGGAAATATCACGCTCTAAAGTTCATTTTCCCATGATTTCGGCAGTCTATAGCGCCTAAACGAAGCATTTGTACACCCTCGATGCTATACTTTTTGCCTTATTTCCATGTCAGGAATCTCGTGAGGTAGGTGTGTCGGTGTTATTTTGCAACACCCTGTATTTGAGATATTTGTACGGACGGGGGTGTCTATTGCTTATCGAATTCCATTGTAAATTCCCAATATCTGAAGAGGAATTTATGTAACCTGCATGTCACCGTGAGGATGGACTTATTTCAAGTAGGCTAGACGAGGTCCCTTCATTTCACTGCAATTAGCCCCTCAGTGGTTGGTGTGAACTCGGCTACTTGCAAGAAAATTCGAAACAACAGCCATTTCTTTTCTTATCTTATTAAGTCATCTTGTGATGATTATCCAAGTTTTAATTAAAATAACAGGTTAAACATTCTGAGGTGATGGCATTTACGCTATCTACATGGACAAATGATTGATTAGTTTCAAGAAAGTAACCATTTTCTTGAGACTATGAAAACCGGAAATTTTTACGCGACAAGTTAGTATTTTATTTAAAGAATAACTAATGTAGTTTCTCAGGGGAAAACAAAAATTATATATATATATATATATATATATATATTTTACCGTGGTATGACAGAAATTTCACAATTTGAGGGTCATTTCATGTTATGTCGCGTTACAGTTCTAATAGATTTTTGCTTCAGACATCGAGAAACGTCCAGAAAACAAGTTTAGGTTATTTTAGACAGATTTAGTTTTATCGCTTAAAGCAAAAAACAAGGAGGGACTCTAGTAGCCCAGTGAAATTAGCCCCAAAAATTGGAGGAAAGCTGGAAGTGCTTTTAATTCACTTGGGGCATCCCAAATAAGAGTAAACTGAGTTTGCACAATTTTCACAGTGGAGTTTCAGACGCTATGGCCAAAAACAGCTTTTTTTTTTTTTTTTTTTTTTTAGTTTTGCAAAAATAACTTGAAAACAAAGCATTTTGGGGCAAAAGCCACCATATACAAAGTCACAGAGCATTAAATTCGATTGAGTACCTAAACTTTGAAATTCGAGCAAGAGGTATGGTCAAAATCGGCAGTCAAAAGTAGGCAAATAGAAATTTAGTATTTTTGGGATTCTAAAAGGAAATTTAGCATTTTTCGCTTCTCTGACTTCGGAAATAGGTCATTTATCGGTCTAATCCCTTCCAGAGTTGATGTGGGCTTCACAACACAAATTATACGTAATGAAAGGTGGTAGCGGTTTGCTTATTTGGGGAGGAGCATGATAGGCCTAAAATGTGCTTACCGTATATAATATCTGGATGGCCCCATACAGAATTTAAATTAGTAGTGCTGTTAAAATTAAACACTTAGTGCTATTCTAGAAAATGTACGTATAATACACACATTATCTTATAGAAAGTAAATGGTAATAATTGATAATGGTAATCCTGTAAAAGGCATTGGAAATGAGACGACGTGGTTAGTTGACCGATTCTAGAACACTCACCATGACAATTAGATATGGCTGGCCATGAATTTACTTCACTCCAGGTTCCTACTGAAGAAACCGAGGAACTAGAATTCAGGACAGACAACCATGAAAAAAAAAAAAAAAAAAAAAAAACACCCGATTGTGTGGAACATTTTGGTAAATTGGAGAAAAATTGCACAGAACTGCTATATCGAACTGGAATTCCATAAAGTTTTAAAATAAACGATTCCCACTTTGTCCTTACCGGTATATATTGAACAATATTGGGCGATTATTTTTCTAAGAAATATTTTAATTTTTACCTTGTGCTGGTACTTCTTAAAGCTGTTTTAAGAGTTGATCTGATTTTAAAAATTGCAAGTAATGTATCTTTTCTCTGGCTTAGAAATAAGAGTCACAATTAAATTTACACTTAAAATTCATTTTAAAAGCTAAACAAATATATTTCCTCGGAAAATCGCGAGTCATATACAATATTCCTATATATATATATTTTTTTTAAGTAGGCCTACACAACAAAATTAAAGTACTGTGATAAACGTACAAATAAAACTTTTATCGAGTTCTGTTAAGTCGTACGAAAAAAGATAGGATTGGCGGAAAGAATGCATTTAATATAAGTCAAAGGATCAAAATCGAAAATAAATCCCATGAAGTAAGTCTACAATAGTTCCACACAGAGCTAAAGAGGGTGTATAATAATGGGTAAGCCTACTAATATCGGAAACCCAGAAGATATCAAATCAGAAGTGTGTAAGTGGGAATTCACCTAAAGCAGCACTGCACTGTAAAAACTACAGCTAAAAGAAGAATAACTCTAAAAAGAAAACACAAGAACTCACCTGACACAAATATCTTGGTCGTTTTCTCCTCTCCTTCGCCTCTTCTTCCTCTTTTCTGTCTCGGTTTTTTCTTTGTTTGTGGTTTTCTTTCAGCCGTGGCAGTTGCATCAGCATCGTCTGCGGCATCATTCACCTTACTGTTCCCATTGGTTGGTCTGTTAGGCATCATCTTTGCTACTATTGGAGTCTTAGGCGCGTTCTCATGTATGTAGGACTTCTGATACATTTTATTCACGTACTGCCTACGGAAAGGAATTTCCCCTCCAGGTTTCCTATCGTTACTCCGTTTTATCTCATGCAGCAAGTCACGTTCGGTTTGTTGTTCACTACCAATTCCTTCAGATTCACTTAATTTCCTGTGAGTTGCCCTCCTGGAATGTTCCTCCCATGAACGATGGTCTCCGAACACCACAATGTTACATATTTCACACTTTATTTCTCGAGGCTTCGTCGTCGCACCATTTCGAAGATTCACACCATCTCTTTGCAGCACTTCCGCGATATGTTTTCGACTTTGACAATGATCTCTCCACGACAGTTCGTTGTAGACTTTCACTCGGCAGACATCACACCAATGTAACCCAGAACCATTATTCTGTGTTGAAGTTTTCTCCTTCAGTCCTGAACTACATAATGCTTGTTGATGTCGGATTCCGCGCGAGTGAGATTGCACGTTCTGTTCACCAATGATTTTCACCTGACATACCTCACACCAAAATGTAATACCTACTATTCGTGTAATCATTTGAGCTGACGATTTGGTTGAGTCCCGCGAACTAGTAGAAGGCTCCTTACTTTCTTTACTAATTTCCTTTGTTTGTTCAACCTTTTCGCTCGATTTGTTAACCGCTGCAAGTGAATTCTCGGCATCTTCTTTCTTTATTACGGCCTCATTCGGAGCTTCTGCTTTTGAATCATACGCAACTGTAAAATTTCCCTTCCTTTCCTCTGGCTGCACCCTTGAAGATACACCAAGAAACAGACTTCGTAGGTGTTGATGTTTCTTGCCTCTAACGTGAGTTTTTGCCATCTTTCTTCCAGGTGGCAGCACGCGTTCGCATATAAGGCACCTGTATATCTCCTCACCAGTAACACTGCTCCTGAACACTATTATTTCTTGTGGCAGATTCCTTTTCGTTTCAGCAAATAAATAAGTATGATTTGCTTTCATAGTTTGACCATTTCCTTCACCCTGAACACTTCTCATAGATACGTCATCTTTTAATAATTTGTCCCCCGTACTATTCAGAAATTTGTTACTCTTATTCCTTCGATCAAGCAGTTTCTTCTTTTCTTGTTCCAACTTCCTCTGATGTCTCCTCCCAGCCTCATGGAACGTCGAATCGTGTTTAGTCATTACAACTTCACACAAACTACAGTACATTTCTTTCTCAGACACACAGCGAAGAGTTAAACTCTGTTTTATTTCCTTACGAGCGGCAACATTTTCACTTTTACCTCCACTGACGGCCATCCCTGCTTCCGAACCACTTTGTTCTGCTGATTTCGATTTTAGTATTAACCTTTGCAGCATAGTTAATTCACTTTCATCACCTTCACCACAGTACGATTCTGTGTCCGAGGAGGTCACTTGATCGTTTTCCGCGTTTTTGCGCAGATGATTCACACAATTAAGTTCTCCTTCACCCTCTGATGCCAATTTCTGGCGGCCCAAGTCTTCTTCTGAGGAGACATCACTTTCCACTTCATCATCTCCAGTGTCAAGCTCGTCTTCTGAATTTCCTTCCATTAAATCATCATCATCTTCTTCCTCTTCTTCACCATCCCATGTCTCGTTGCTATCTTCTCCCTCAGAGTCTTCCACAACCTCGTCCAGCTTACATCCATCGCTGCCAGCATCCACTTTACCTTCACTTACGGCTCCCACCGATGATGACGACTTGTCTTCTACGTTTAAACTTAACTCTGGCTTTCCATCACAGTCGGGTGCTTCATCCTGTGATTCGCTCTTGTGGTTATTCAAACCAGTGTCTGAGCCAGTACTCTCCTTTTCTTTCTCCATCTCTGGACTTCCAATTCTTAAGCTGGTACCTGCAAATAAGCGTTACTTCAATACGGAACATTTAAAAAGTTATTTTATAATTAAATTGAACTGAAACTGTCTATAATATTGAAAAGGGCGAGCTTAAGCCTATAGCTCTTCTACTACCCAACAGTTGTCAAAAATAATACAAAACAAATATATAACAACGATAGAGATAAAAGAAAATTATATATATACTAAGAATAGTCATTAAACGAAATATTAATATGGCACGCTACAAATACATTGAATAAATAAGACGAAAACGAAACATAAAAAATGTTTTTATGTAATTTCATTCGTTTTACGATGCGTAACACATTAGGAATGGCGGACCAACAAATGTGGCGGACCTTAATTCAAGGTACCATTCTAGAATTATCATGGTTCAGGGGAAAACCAGCGAAACAGCAGGCAGGAACACAGGCCGAAAGTTTTGAACCCCTAGCTCTCAATTACAAGCCAAATACACGGCTAATAAAAGCCACCATGCTCAATAAGGGGCTTCACTACTTTTCATACATTAATATCGAAGTGATAGATGCGTGTTTACAACTTAGACATATATACATACTCACTCACTCTGCCATAAAAACTCTAAAATGACAAGAGCATAAAAAAGCTCACGGCGTCACTGTGGCATGCTAAACAGAACATAAGTTATCCATTCATGATTTTGAGGTAATAAATATTTGACGGTGGGCCAATCAATCCTTGCCACATAAATGGTCGGTCTCACGAACTCCTGAAGACGGTGTCGTCCACTGACGTTGAAAGCTTGAAACAGAGCCCACATTATATCTGGTCTATTTATTACACGAGAATCATGGATAGATAATAGACGCTAGAAAAACCTACACTCTACAGAACGTAAGTTAATTCAAGAATACATTTGAGGATATCTCCCTCCTGTAATGCTATGAACAATTCTTTTCTACATTTTGATTGTTGAGAATGCACAACTGTTGTGATTTTAATTACGGATGACCAAATCTCCATTTAAAAATAATATAAAAGAAAAATTACTGAATATCTAAAAAAGAACCAAAGAATAGAGGTAAACTGAACATAGACAAAATTCTAAATGTCTAGAAACTGCTCCGTATTAATAAATTTAAGTTATCAGGAATACCGACTGTAGAAAATAAAAGCAGAACTGAAAAAACTGTTTGTATTCTGAGGTCCCAAAAACACTTTACTGTAAAAATTTAAAAACACCTAAATGTTAACATAAATTTCAGTGATTTAAATTTGGCCCTAGTGAATAGTGTTTCGGTGTCGTTCTGATCATACCTCTCTTAACAACTGCCGGAGCAACCTAACCTCTGCCCCTCAGGGATTCAAAAGTAACCACATAAGTGAACCCGCCACCTTAAGCCAACCAAAAAAATCCTAAATGCTCGCAGCCACTTCTCAACCTCCCGCACACTTTCAGATACCGAACACAAAGTCCTTTCGTACGGCCTTTCCTTCTCTCCTTCCCGCCATACTGAACAAGCAAATCTACTTAACGATTTCCTCACCTTTGCCCGTAATCTCAGGTGGCACTACCACTGGTCCAGTCGTCCCGACGCCTCTCAGGCCAGAACCT
The DNA here is from genome assembly GCA_022664845.1 of Lepisma saccharinum. Lineage (NCBI taxonomy): Eukaryota > Metazoa > Arthropoda > Insecta > Zygentoma > Lepismatidae > Lepisma > Lepisma saccharinum. The sequence continues at coordinate 36,469 of JAGDQP010016734.1, forward strand.
CTGACACTGAAACTCAATCCCAACCTTCACAAATTTCTTCCTCCCTGTAGTAAAAATCCTCCCCTTCTCCCTCCAGGCACCCTGTTGAACTGTACATATCCTTCCTCTCCAAACAAATTGCTAACCTTGGCTTCACTGACACGTTCCAGTCACATCATCACTGCAGAACGAAGAAGTATCTACAATCTTCGTTCTGATCCGACCATCATTATCCGCCGGCTGACAAGGGAATAACCACGGTCGTCATGAATTACTCGCACTACCAATCCGAAGCCCTCAAACAACTTTCCGATCCTATCTTTTACCGTTCCCTCGAGCAAGATCCCACCCAATCCTTCCTTAATAAGATCCGCACCTACCTCCACGCGCATGGACTCCATGAGGGGCTATCGCGTTCCACTGTCTCAACACTCCGTCCTGACAATCCCAGAGCCCCTAAATTTTACCTACTTCCCCAAACCTATATCCCGGCAGAACCATCGTTTCCAGTATTGGCTCTCCCACTGAAAGAATCTCCGCCTTCCTTGACCACCATTTCCAACAGTTTGTCCAGGCTCCCCCTTCCTACATCAAGGATACCAAACACTTCCTCTCCACAATACATTCATTCTATCTCTGATCCTCTCCTCCAATACATTCTACCTTTTTGACCATCTATATATAAAATGGTAAAAAGGTACTTACATGTTAGAATACCAAGACAGGTGTACAGGTCACAAAAAATCACAAAAAAAAAAAAGCGGTTACGTTTCGTAAAAGCGTTTTCACATGGTAGGAGAGAAAATGGACGGAGCGGGACTTGTGCTAAGGATACGCCATTTTGCCGACTGATACTGGGTAACAGTGTTGCCAAGTTATGGAGGCAGGAAAATGACTAGATGAATCGGAAAAAAACAACATATGGAGAAGAAAGTGTGAAGGTTACAAGGAGCAAGTAAGCGGCTTCCTGAAGGAATAAGAGGGTAAAGAATCAAAGGGGAGCGGGAAATAATGAGAACAAAGAAACTAAGCTGAAAAATAGAATAAAAGTGCAACTAGAGACGGAACGGAGAAGAGAAATGAAGAAGACACTGTGCTGCATGAAGTTACAGGCAGTTGAGGCCGGGTTCATGGTTGGCGGAAAGGATAGAGATGTACATCTGCTCCCATCTCTTTCTAACTGTGGCAGGTGAGTTAGAGTTCAGGATTTTGATTCGTAAAAGGTGCAGCCGTGGTAAGAAGTGTGTTGAGGTATGGGAAGGTGCGGAAGTTGTGATTTGGTTGTTAACGCGGATTGTTAGAGGAGTTGGGGTTTCGCCAAAGTAGGAGGCGGAACATAGGTTACAGAATACGATATAAATGAGGTTGGAAGATATGCAACTGCCGGAGTGTCGGAAAGAGTACGTCTTGTGAGTTACAGGATTTACGAAGATCAAGACTGGGATAAAAAATAGGACAGGTTCTGCACCGGCGTCTATTGAACTTGCCAGGTTTGGGGGAGGAGGCGGGATTTGGTCCAGTTCTGGTGAGAATCGTGTTGAGATTCGGAGGTCTGTGCTAGATCATTTTGGGGAACGACGGGGAAACTCTTTCAGTTTCAGGTGACGCAGTGAGTATGGTGTGTGCCAGTTTGAGGAGCTTTTGGAGAGCCTGAAGGCTGGGTGAGAAGATTGGGAGCGGAGGAAGCTTCGCGGGAGGTCGGTTGGAGTTAGGGTGATTACGGGCATATATATATGTATATATATATATAACATGGCGTCTTAGTCCAAGTCTCGCACCAGTTCGATCTGTCCATTTTCTCTCCTACCATGTGAAAAGAACTTTTGCGAAACATTGACGCCTTTTTATTGTGTTTGTGAAGTTCTTGTACGTGTCTCAGTATTCTGCTATTAAATATCATTTTTTCTCCCATGTTTACCATCTTACATATATTTAGAACTAGGTGATTAGAGCCGGTGGGTTGGGATTAGTGTTGGAGGTTTGAATGTGTGAGCATGCACGGCTAATCTGTTTGGTTACAAGGTTAGATGGGGTAGCATCGGTTGACTAAAGCCTCCTGGAGGCGTTGGTTGTAAGTTTCAGTTGCAGAGGTGGTGGAATTCTGGCGTTGTCCTCTGAGGGCAAGGGAGAAAGGAATCGTTTTCTTGGTGTGGTAAGGATGGGAACTTGAGTAGTGTAAATACTGCATATGGTTGGTGGGTTTTATGTGAACGGAAGTAGTGAGGTGGTTGTTTTCTGAAGTGATGTCCACGTCAAGGAATGTGACTTTTGTTAGAAAAGACCAAGTAAACTGGGCAACATGGAATTGGTTCAGCTGTTCTAGGAATGCGTTGAGACTGGTTTCACCATGAGTCCATAACATCATATCATCCAAGAACCTTACCCAGAGTAGTGGGGTCAAAGGCTGAGTTTGCAGGAAATCATGTTCGAGCTTGCCCATGAACAGATTAGCATAAGACGGTGCCATTCTCGTACTCATGACTGTGCCTTGGATCTGAAAGTAGTGTTTGTCGTCAAAGGTGAAGTTGTTATGTTACATGTGAATACTAGGTTGGTCAGGTTAAGAAGGAAAACTGTGGTTAGGATATGAGGTTTGGGTCTCTGGTTAAGAAAGAATTCCAAAGCTGCTAAGCCATGAGTATGAGGAATGTTGGTATACAAGGAAGGCGAATGTCAAAAGGAAGAGGCGGTAATTTACGGATGATTTCTAAGAAGTGGCAGGTTGTCGCGTATGTAGGCAGGCAGCGCTTGAACATGTGGTTGAAGGAATGAGTCAACAAGAGTGGAAGCACATTCAGTAGGTATATTATAGCTCACTACAATGGGTCTGCCTGGTTTGTGGATCTTCGGTAATAGTTAAAAGGTCGGGGTACGCGGACTGTCCATTGATGGATGGTACTGGACATTTCAGATATCCCCCACGAGGACCATTTGCGGTAATGAAATCGGAAATTTTCTGTTGATGGGTATAGGTGACTGTGGCGGTGGGTTTGTAGGTGCTGGGATCAGATAGTTGACGGTAAGCCTTCTAGGGGTAGTCAGCTTTGTCTAAGACTACTGTAGTGGACCCCTTGTTCTCGCGTAGCGCTACAAGGACTGCGCTGGTTATGGGTTAGGTTAGGTTGGTTGGTCATCTGCTGTGGGAACTCACTATTGGTGCTGGCAGAGAAAACTCAGATGTAACGTTCGAGGGGACGGAAGCGTTCAAGGCTAGTATGGAGTTTATTGCAAGGTGGGTCTGGAATAGGTGGAATTTTAACCCAAAAATAGCGCCATCTTGGTCCTCGGGCAAAGAAAAGGATATCTTTTAACGAGAGGAAGTGGTTGTACGGCTTGGAAGGGGAAGAGGTCAGTCCTTTAGTGAAGATTTCAGATTCAGATTGAGTAAGGTTGTGGATGGATAGGTTTACGACGGAGGTAGCAGTGGAATTTCCCCGGACGGTCTGGTATATCTGAGGACTGGGTCGTAAGTGCAGATTGTTAATTATTACTGGGTGGTTGAGTTGTGGGAGTAGATAATGGTAATGGTG